>JAJQKJ010000015.1:5000-274305 GCA_029574335.1 Rana kukunoris
CCGCACACTCCTAGGCTGAAACCTCCACTGTGTTTTCCATTGTAAGCTCCAATCATTGGCCTTGTTGTCAAAGTAGCAAGGGTCAGGCAAATGCAGACAAGACAGTTCAAGGCAAGCCGGTCAGTAACAAGAAATCAAATAATATCAGGAACAAAGAAACTTGGGGGAAGCTGAAGATCACCCAGCAACTCATGGCTCACGCTTGCCTTTAAATAGGCCACCGGGCACCAGAATCTGTTCCGCATTGTGTGCGCTTTGGTGTACGCACTTCTCCCTTTCCGATCCTGATCACGAACAAGCGTTTTCCATCCTTGGTGACAGCAAGGTGGCACACACCTTCGTACAAGTATGAAAATTCCTTGAGGGATGAAGAGTAGGAAGGACTATTTCCTGAGACCTTGAAAGGTTGACGAGACCTTAGGGAGAAAAGCTGGATCAGTTTGGAGAACTATTCTGGATTAAGAAAGGCTCTGTACTGCCAAGCCTGGATTTCTGACCCTTCTTGCACGTTATGGCCAAAAAAATTGTACAAATTCTTCAAAGAAATCTCCTTAAGATCAGTGCCCCGTGAGACCCTGAACACAATTGATAAATCCCAATTGATCTAAAGATCGGTCTACTCACGACCTTCCTTGAAAAATCTTGAAATTATGTTCTTTAGATAAAGTCTTTCTAAATAAACCGATAGGGCGCCACTTGAGTTTTTAGGGTGCTAATTGCCCCTTTCTCCATTCCTGCTGAAGAAACGCTAACGAGGCTGAATTACACTATTAATCTGGCAAAGTTCTTGGAACGTGCGTGTCACAGGAGTGAATTTTCGCCACTATACTTGGAAGATGATGGCGGCGGCGGCACTATTTTTTCTAGCAAAGTTCTTGACTTTTTAGAGAGCTCTAGTTTAAGAGGTCTCTTAGCAACACTCAACTGGCAGTTTTCCCATATGGTCTAGCGGAACCCTGACACAGTAGGATTCCTGGTGGAAGTTTCCACGGTGGTTTCGTGGCTACTCTGAAGAGATGCAAACCACGGCCCTTCTTTGGCCAATACGGAGTGTTAAGTCAGATGGATTTCTCTTCCCTGAATTTCCTTAGGCTAGAGGTATCAGAGTGAAGGCGGGCAAAAAGACAGCTGGTAGAGCCACTGTTGAGCTAGTGCGTCTATGGCTACTGCCTGGTCCTCTCTGTGGGAGAGAAGAAACTTTGCACAGCTTTCGCATTCTGCTGGTTGGCAAACAGGTCTATCTGTGGCTGGCCCCACTCCTGAGCGATTGCCCTGAAGCGGGTTTAAGCTCCACCCAGGCGGCCCTTCTGCCTCTAGTCCATCACTTCCTCCAGCTTAGCATCCTTCCTGGCTTCGAATATTTCCTTTAGGTGCACCGCTGTGGGATGGGTGCAGTGGGGTATGCTACCAGTTGCATGCTCTGCTTCTGGCCCCCCCTGCTTTATGCTGCCGGGAATGTGAGATGCACATGCTGATGGAACTTGGGGGGAAGTTCCATGATGGCCGACATTTTTTCAACCCTATACCAGTGTGGTAGTTTCCATGGACTCTGTTCTGGACCAGACGCCCTCTTCTGGTCTGTCCCTCTACCAGATGGGCCCCCCAGGAACTCGGGTCTGTCTGTTGTTAAACGCTTTCCTACTGGGAATACCCATGGAAGACCCTTGTTCAAATTTACCGGGTTTCTCCACCACCAGAGTGCTCGTTTTACGTTTGAAGTTAACCTGAAACGTTTCTCTAGTGACTCTTGGTGTGACCAAGACTGAAGGATATTCATTTGGAGAGGACGAGAGTGTAACCTCGCCCATGGGACCGCCGAATTGAAGAGGCTTCCCTGACTGACACCCCTTGTCCTGAGCACTCACCCTTTCTTTTTCCTGAGGTAAAAAGACCTTCTGAAGGATCGAATCTATGTTGTACCCCAGAAACCTTGTTTCTTGAGAAGGTATCAAGTTCGATTTCTCTCGGTTTAGTAACCAGCCGAGACTTCCAGATGAACCTGCGACGACTGCAGATTCGTCGCAAGTTGATCCCGGGGTCCGCAAAAAACAGAGGTGTATGGATACCAAGTACACTGGGTGCCATGGGGGAGTGAGGACGCAGACCTGATTAACTGACGCGCTGGGAGGGAATGGAAAGGGAGGGCTCACTGGCCACTCTTGGAAGTCTGAGGAACTTTGAGATGCTTGGGCAATCGGGACGTGCAAGTAGGCATCCCTCTTGAGGTCCAGAGATGCCATGAAGCAACCGGGTGTCAACAGCTTTGTTATTGAATAAATCGTATCCATCCGGAACCGTTGTACTTTATTGACTTGTTTAACATTTTTAAGGTTCAAGATCAGGCGGAATTTGCCTGAGGGTTTTTTGACCAAAAAAATGTGGGAATAAAAACCTGACCCTCTTGATGTTTTGGGACCTGTATTATCACTCTCTGAACCCTCATCAGATCCTGTAACAGGTTCGTCATTGCAGTAGCTTTTTCTTTGTCCCGGTAGGAGAGGGTTGTGACATAGAACCTCGTTGGGGGACACTCTGAAAATTACCAGACTGTACCCCTCCCTAATGATTCTTTCCACAAAGGGGCTCGTGGTCATCTGTTTCCACTGTGGGAGAAAAGCAGCCAGTCTTCCTCCCACCGGAAGCAGATCGTCACTTGCTTTTGGTAGTTGGTTCTGAGGGTTTTTTAAATAAGATACCTCCTCTACCTCTCCCTCTTTGGGACCCACAACTCCTTTTATTTTCTTCCTTACTCTTATGGGACTGTTGAAAAGGACGAAAATCATTTTCTTAGGGTTCTGACCCTTTTTGGGGGCAGGGGGCAAGCCTTCTTCTTATCCGCCGTTCTGTCAAGAACTTTTTCTAGGTCCTGACCGAACAAAAGGTCCCCTGAGAAAGGCAGACCACAAAGCTTGACCTTAGGGGGATATCACCCGACCAGGTCTTTAACCAAGTGAGGGCACTGCTCGCCTGACTGAGTTCACCAGGGCTGCTGACCTAGCAGTCCATTTTAATTTGGACTCAGCAGAAGCATCTGCCATATATTTGAGATGGCTTTTAAGATTAAGGGTGAAGGAATCTAATAGATCCTTTCTTGAGGTGCCTGCCTCGACATGACTCCTTAATTTCTCTTGGGGGGGTTTCAACCCAGCACTCTAGATTGCGGGGCGACTATTGTGGCGGCCATGGCTGGTTTCAGACTGGTTGCAGTAGAATCCCAGGCCTTCTTTAGGAGGGAATCTGCCCTCTTGTCCATCGGATCTTTCACACAACCCTGGCCCCCACTCATATGGTGGGTGTGGGGGAAGATGATGGCCTTGTTCCACCTGTGAGGGTGCGTCTACTCTTAGGCTTTTTGTTCCACACCTCTGTTTCACCACTTTCAAATGGAAACCTTCTTCTAAGGGTCTTTGAAAAAAAGGGGGCCCTTTCCAGGGTCTTTCCATTCCTTCTTGATGGTGTCCGAGAGGACTTTGTGGACCGGGAAAACCCGGCTTTTAGACTCATCCAGACCCTGATACATCATGGATGGATAACTGAACCTTCTCTTCCTGGATACCCAGGGTAACATAAATTGCCTTGAGTAAGTCCTCCACTTCGTCTAATGACAATTTAAACTTTGAGTTTTTGCTACTATCATCTTCCTCCTCCTCCTCATCTGAATCCCTGAGGGGGAGTTCCAGGGGAGAGTACTAGTCCCTTCATCTGGCAGCCGGGCATTACCAGTATTGGGTGTGGGGACAAACTGGGATAACCTTTTCCACAGGACTGGTGGCTGGTGGGAGCCTTGTGTGCATATGAGGGCAACTTGGCTCTCCTGGACTCTCTTCCACCAGATTTTTAATGGCTTGGGGGGGGTTTCACTGCACATCATCCTTTTCCACATTTCCTGGGTGGTAGCGTCTACTTTGGTTGTAGATGATTGGGTGTAGTTTACCATCTCCAAAAAAATTTATTAAAAACCAAGTACGTTGGGCATGGGGGAAGTGAGGGCAGATGAAACTTGGGGGGAAGTTCCATTGGCCACACAACCCTATACGGGCCACCCCTCTTACCTGGGTGCGTGCTTGCAGCGTGCCTAGCTTCTGGTTGTAGATGAGAGATGGTTGGGGGCCGGCGGTTTAGTTTTTTTTTTTTTTAAAACACACTTGATGTGCAAGTACATGCATGCGTAAGCCACAGAGCCTGGTTTTCACGGACAAGGCACCCCACTGTGGGTGTGTGTTGGGTTGTGAGGCAGTTGATCCAGAGGAAGGCGAAAAAACAGATCCAGCAGAGCATGATCAATGTGCTCCAGCTGGGGAAAAAATTCCTTCCTGATCCCCCGAGAGGCAATCGAATATTTCCTGGATCGGCCCTGTGTGTGTGGGATGGGGGCAGGGGGTATTACCAGTATGCTGGGCATGGGGGAGTGAGAGCAGATGAAACTTGGGGGGAAGTTCCATTGGCCACACAACCCTATACCCAGTGTGGTAGTTTCCATTCTTGGTGGTAGATGAGGGGGTGTAGTTGGGGGCAGGGGGTATTACCACTATGCTGGGTGTGGGGAGTGAGGGCAGATGAAACTTGGGGGGAAGTTCCACTGGCCACACTCACCCTTTTCCACAGGGTGGTAGTTTCCACTCTTGGTGGTAGATGAATGGGTGTAGTTGGGGGCAGGGGGTATTACCAGTACACTGGGTGTGGGGGAGTGAGGGCAGATGAAACTTGGGGGGGGGGGGTTTCACTGGCCACTCTTAATCTTTTCCACAGGGTGGTAGCATCCACTCTTGGTGGTAGATGAGTGGGTGTAGTTGGGGGCATTACCAGTACGCTGGGCATGGGGGAGTGAGGGCAGATGAAACTTGGGGGGAAGTTCCATTGGCCACACAACCCTATACCCAGTGTGGTAGCGTCCTTTCTTGGTGGTAGATGAGAGGGTGTAGTTGGGGACAGGGGGTATTACCAGTATGCTGGGTGTGGGGGAGTGAGGCCAGATGAAACTTGGGGGGAAGTTCCATTGGCCACACAACCCTATACTCAGGGTGGTAGCATCATTTCTTGGTGGTAGATGAGTGGGTGTAATTGGGGGCAGGGGGCATTACCAGTATGCTGGGTGTGGGAGAAGTGAGGGCAGATGAAACTTGGGGGGAAGTTCCATTGGCCACACAACCCTATACCCAGGGTGGTAGCGTCCTTTCTTGGTGGTAGATGAGTGGGTGTAGTTGGGGGCAGGGGGCATTACCAGTATGCTGGGTGTGGGGGAGTGAGGGCAGATGAAACTTGGGGGGGTTTCACTGGCCACTCATAACCTTTTCCACAGGGTGGTAGCGTCTACTCTTGGTGGTAGATGATTGGGTGTAGTTGGGGGTATTACCAGTACGTTGGGCATGGGGGAGTGAGGGCAGATGAAACTTGGGGGGAAGTTCCATTGGCCACACAACCCTATACCCAGGGTAGTAGCGTCCTTTCTTGGTGGTAGATGAGAGGGTGTAGTTGGGGGCAGGGGGTATTACCAGTATGGTGGGTGTGGGGGAGTGAGGGCAGATGAAACTTGGGGGGGTTTCACTGGCCACTCATAACCTTTTCCACAGGGTGGTAGCGTCTACTTTTGGTGGTAGATGATTGGGTGTAGTTGGGGGTATTACCAGTACGTTGGGCATGGGGGAGTGAGGGCAGATGAAACTTGGGGGGAAGTTCCATTGGCCACACAACCCTATACCCAGGGTGGTAGCGTCCTTTCTTGGTGGTAGATGAGAGGGTGTAGTTGGGGGCAGGGGGTATTACCAGTATGGTGGGTGTGGGGGAGTGAGGGCAGATGAAACTTGGGGGGGGTTTCACTGGCCACTCATAACCTTTTCCACAGGGTGGTAGCGTCTACTCTTGGTGGTAGATGATTGGGTGTAGTTGGGGGTATTACCAGTACGTTGGGCATGGGGGAGTGAGGGCAGATGAAACTTGGGGGGAAGTTCCATTGGCCACACAACCCTATACCCAGGGTGGTAGCGTCCTTTCTTGGTGGTAGATGAGTGGGTGTAGTTGGGGGCAGGGGGCATTACCAGTGATGGGGAGGGCAGATCAGGGCCAGTATGCTTGTGTGGGGAGTGAGGGCAGATGAAACTTGGGGGGAAGTTCCACTGGCCACTCCCAGAGATGAATGGGGGTGTTGGGGGCAGGGGGTATTACCAGTTGCTGGGTGTGGGGGAGTGAGGGCAGATGAAACTTGGGGGGGTTTCACTGGCCACTCATAACCTTTTCCACAGGGTGGTAGCGTCTACTTTGGTGGTAGATGATTGGGTGTAGTTGGGGCATTACCAGTACGTTGGGCATGGGGGAGTGAGGGCAGATGAAACTTGGGGGGAAGTTCCATTGGCCACACAACCCTATACCCAGGGTGGTAGCGTCCTTTCTTGGTGGTAGATGAGAGGGTGTAGTTGGGGGCAGGGGGTATTACCAGTATGGGGAGTGAGGGCAGATGAAACTTGGGGGAGGGTGGTAATTGGCCAGGGGGCACCTTGGGGGGGTTCCATACTACCCAGGGTGGTAGCGTCCTTTCTTGGTGGTAGATGAGAGGGTGTAGTTGGGGGCAGGGGGCATAACCTTGGGGGAAGGGTGGTAGCGTCTACTCTTGGTGGTAGATGATTGAGTTGATTACCAGTACGTTGCATGGGGGAGTGAGGGCAACTTGGGGGGAAGTTCCATTGGCCACACAACCCTATACCCAGGGTGGTAGCGTCCTTTCTTGGTGGTAGCTCATTACCAGTAGCGTGGTGGTAGTGGGTGTAGTTGGGGGTATTACCAGGGGGCATGGGGGAGTGAGGGCAGATGAAACTTGGGGGGAAGTTCCATTGGCCACACAACCCTGGGTGGTAGCGTCCTTTCTTGGTGGTAGATGAGAGGCAGGGGGTATTACCAGTAAGTGAGGGCAGATGAAACTTGGGGGGGTTTCACTGGCCACTCATAACCTTTTCCACAGGGTGGTAGCGTCTACTCTTGGTGGTAGATGATTGGGTGTAGTTGGGGGTATTACCAGTACGTTGGGCATGGGGGAGTGAGGGCAGATGAAACTTGGGGGGAAGTTCCATTGGCCACACAACCCTATACCCAGGGTGGTAGCGTCCTTTCTTGGTGGTAGATGAGAGGGTGTAGTTGGGGGCATGTATGGTGGTGTGGGGGAGTGAGGGCAGATGAAACTTGGGGGGGGTTTCACTGGCCACTCATAACCTTTTCCACAGTAGCGTGCTGGGTGTGTAGTTGGGGGTGGTATCCCTTTCTTGGTGGTAGATGAGAGGTGTAGTTGGGGGCAGGGGGTATTACCAGTATGGTGGGTGTGTGAGGGCAGATTTGGGGGGGGTTTCACTGGCCACTCATAACCTTTTCCACAGGGTGGTAGCGTCTACTCTTGGTGGTAGATGATTGGGTGTAGTTGGGGGTATTACCAGTACGTTGGGCATGGGGGAGTGAGGGCAGATGAAACTTGGGGGGGAAGTTCCATTGGCCACACAACCCTATACCCAGGGTGGTAGCGTCCTTTCTTGGTGGTAGATGAGAGGGTGTAGTTGGGGGCAGGGGGTATTACCAGTATGGGGGGTGTGGGGGAGTGAGGGCAGATGAAACTTGGGGGGGTTTCACTGGCCACTCATAACCTTTTCCACAGGGTGGTAGCGTCTACTCTTGGTGGTAGATGATTGGGTGTAGTTGGGGGTATTACCAGTACGTTGGGCATGGGGGAGTGAGGGCAGATGAAACTTGGGGGGAAGTTCCATTGGCCACACAACCCTATACCCAGGGTGGTAGCGTCCTTTCTTGGTGGTAGATGAGAGGGTGTAGTTGGGGACACACATGTACAAGTACATGCACGTAAGCCACAGAGCCACGACAAGGCACCCCATGTTCTGTGGGTGTGTGTTGGGTTGTGAGGCAGTTGATCCAGAGGAAGGCGAAAAAGATCCAGCAGAGCATGATCAATGTGCTCCAGCTGGGGAAAAAATTCCTTCCTGATCCCCCGAGAGGCAATCGAATATTTCCTGGATCGGCCCTGTGTGTGTGGGATGGGGGCAGGGGGTATTACCAGTATGCTGGGCATGGGGGAGTGAGAGCAGATGAAACTTGGGGGAAGTTCCATTGGCCACACAACCCTATACCCAGTGTGGTAGTTTCCATTTTCTTGGTGGTAGATGAGGGGGTGTAGTTGGGGGGCAGGGGGTATTACCAGTTTGCTGGGTGTGGGGAGTGAGGGCAGATGAAACTTGGGGGGAAGTTCCACTGGCCACACTCACCCTTTTCCACAGGGTGGTAGTTTCCACTCTTGGTGGTAGATGAATGGGTGTAGTTGGGGGCAGGGGGTATTACCAGTACACTGGGTGTGGGGGAGTGAGGGCAGATGAAACTTGGGGGGGGGGTTTCACTGGCCACTCTTAATCTTTTCCACAGGGTGGTAGCATCCACTCTTGGTGGTAGATGAGTGGGTGTAGTTGGGGGCATTACCAGTACGCTGGGCATGGGGGAGTGAGGGCAGATGAAACTTGGGGGGAAGTTCCATTGGCCACACAACCCTATACCCAGTGTGGTAGCGTCCTTTCTTGGTGGTAGATGAGAGGGTGTAGTTGGGGGCAGGGGGTATTACCAGTATGCTGGGTGTGGGGGAGTGAGGCAGATGAAACTTGGGGGGTTTCACTGGCCACTCATACCCTTTTCCACAGGGTGGTAGCGTCTACTTCTTGGTGGTAGATGATTGGGTGTAGTTGGGGGCATTACCAGTATGCTGGGTGTGGGGAGTGAGGGCAGATGAAACTTGGGGGGAAGTTCCATTGGCCACACAACCCTATACCCAGGGTGGTAGCGTCCTTTCTTGGTGGTAGATGAGTGGGTGTAGTTGGGGGCAGGGGGCATTACCAGTATGCTGGGTGTGGGGGAGTGAGGGCAGATGAAACTTGGGGGGGTTTCACTGGCCACTCATAACCTTTTCCACAGGGTGGTAGCGTCTACTCTTGGTGGTAGATGATTGGGTGTAGTTGGGGGTATTACCAGTACGTTGGGCATGGGGGAGTGAGGGCAGATGAAACTTGGGGGGAAGTTCCATTGGCCACACAACCCTATACCCAGGGTGGTAGCGTCCTTTCTTGGTGGTAGATGAGAGGGTGTAGTTGGGGGCAGGGGGTATTACCAGTATGGTGGGTGTGGGGGAGTGAGGGCAGATGAAACTTGGGGGGGTTTCACTGGCCACTCATAACCTTTTCCACAGGGTGGTAGCGTCTACTCTTTGGTGGTAGATGATTGGGTGTAGTTGGGGGTATTACCAGTACGTTGGGCATGGGGGAGTGAGGGCAGATGAAACTTGGGGGAAGTTCCATTGGCCACACAACCCTATACCCAGGGTGGTAGCGTCCTTTCTTGGTGGTAGATGAGAGGGTGTAGTTGGGGGCAGGGGGTATTACCAGTATGGTGGGTGTGGGGGAGTGAGGGCAGATGAAACTTGGGGGGGTTTCACTGGCCACTCATAACCTTTTCCACAGGGTGGTAGCGTCTACTCTTTCTTGGTGGTAGATGATTGGGTGTAGTTGGGGGTATTACCAGTACGTTGGGCATGGGGGAGTGAGGGCAGATGAAACTTGGGGGGAAGTTCCATTGGCCACACAACCCTATACCCAGGGTGGTAGCGTCTTTCTTGGTGGTAGATGAGAGGGTGTAGTTGGGGGCAGGGGGTATTACCAGTATTCTTGGGGGGGGGTTTCACTGGCCACTCATAACCTTTATCCACAGGGTGGTAGCGTCTACTTTTGGTGGTAGATGATTGGGTGTAGTTGGGGGTATTACCAGTACGTTGGGCATGGGGGAGTGAGGGCAGATGAAACTGGGGGGAAGTTCCATTGCCACACAACCCTATACCAGGGTGGTAGCGTCCTTTCTTGGTGGTAGATGAGAGTGAGGGGGGCAGATGATGGTGGGTGTGGGGAGTGAGGGCTTGGGGGGGTTTCACTGGCCACTCATAACCTTTTCCACAGGGTGGTAGCGTCTACTCTTGGTGGTAGATGATTGGGTGTAGTTGGGGGGTATTACCAGTACGTTGGGCATGGGGGAGTGAGGGCAGATGAAACTTGGGGGGAAGTTCCATTGGCCACACAACCCTATACCCAGGGTGGTAGCGTCCTTTCTTGGTGGTAGATGAGTGGGTGTAGTTGGGGGCAGGGGGCATTACCAGTATGCTGGGTGTGGGGGAGTGAGGGCAGATGAAACTTGGGGGGGTTTCACTGGCCACTCATAACCTTTTCCACAGGGTGGTAGCGTCTACTCTTGGTGGTAGATGATTGGGTGTAGTTGGGGGTATTACCAGTACGTTGGGCATGGGGGAGTGAGGGCAGATGAAACTTGGGGGGAAGTTCCATTGGCCACACAACCCTATACCCAGGGTGGTAGCGTCCTTTCTTGGTGGTAGATGAGAGGGTGTAGTTGGGGGCAGGGGGTATTACCAGTATGGTGGGTGTGGGGGAGTGAGGGCAGATGAAACTTGGGGGGGGTTTCACTGGCCACTCATAACCTTTTCCACAGGGTGGTAGCGTCTACTTTTGGTGGTAGATGATTGGGTGTAGTTGGGGGTATTACCAGTACGTTGGGCATGGGGGAGTGAGGGCAGATGAAACTTGGGGGGAAGTTCCATTGGCCACACAACCCTATACCCAGGGTGGTAGCGTCCTTTCTTGGTGGTAGATGAGAGGGTGTAGTTGGGGGCAGGGGTTTAGTTGCACACATGTACAAGTACATGCATGCGTAAGCCACAGAGCCACGACAAGGCACCCCATGTTCTGTGGGTGTGTGTTGGGTTGTGAGGCAGTTGATCCAGAGGAAGGCGAAAAAGATCCAGCAGAGCATGATCAATGTGCTCCAGCTGGGGAAAAAATTCCTTCCTGATCACCCGAGAGGCAATCGAATATTTCCTGGATCGGCCCTGTGTGTGTGGGATGGGGGCAGGGGGTATTACCAGTATGCTGGGCATGGGGGAGTGAGAGCAGATGAAACTTGGGGGGAAGTTCCATTGGCCACACAACCCTATACCCAGTGTGGTAGTTTCCATTCTTGGTGGTAGATGAGGGGGTGTAGTTGGGGGCAGGGGGTATTACCACTATGCTGGGTGTGGGGAGTGAGGGCAGAAGAAACTTGGGGGGAAGTTCCACTGGCCACACTCACCCTTTTCCACAGGGTGGTATTTTCCACTCTTGGTGGTAGATGAATGGGTGTAGTTGGGGGCAGGGGGTATTACCAGTACACTGGGTGTGGGGGAGTGAGGGCAGATGAAACTTGGGGGGGGGGGGTTTCACTGGCCACTCTTAATCTTTTCCACAGGGTGGTAGCATCCACTCTTGGTGGTAGATGAGTGGGTGTAGTTGGGGGCATTACCAGTACGCTGGGCATGGGGGAGTGAGGGCAGATGAAACTTGGGGGGAAGTTCCATTGGCCACACAACCCTATACCCAGTGTGGTAGCGTCCTTTCTTGGTGGTAGATGAGAGGGTGTAGTTGGGGACAGGGGGTATTACCAGTATGCTGGGTGTGGGGGAGTGAGGCCAGATGAAACTTGGGGGGAAGTTCCATTGGCCACACAACCCTATACTCAGGGTGGTAGCATCATTTCTTGGTGGTAGATGAGTGGGTGTAATTGGGGGCAGGGGGCATTACCAGTATGCTGGGTGTGGGAGAAGTGAGGGCAGATGAAACTTGGGGGGAAGTTCCACTGGCCACACAACCCTATACCCAGGGTGGTAGCGTCCTTTCTTGGTGGTAGATGAGTGGGTGTAGTTGGGGGCAGGGGGCATTACCAGTATGCTGGGTGTGGGGGAGTGAGGGCAGATGAAACTTGGGGGGGTTTCACTGGCCACTCATAACCTTTTCCACAGGGTGGTAGCGTCTACTCTTGGTGGTAGATGATTGGGTGTAGTTGGGGGTATTACCAGTACGTTGGGCATGGGGGAGTGAGGGCAGATGAAACTTGGGGGGAAGTTCCATTGGCCACACAACCCTATACCCAGGGTGGTAGCGTCCTTTCTTGGTGGTAGATGAGAGGGTGTAGTTGGGGGCAGGGGGTATTACCAGTATGGTGGGTGTGGGGGAGTGAGGGCAGATGAAACTTGGGGGGGGTTTCACTGGCCACTCATAACCTTTTCCACAGGGTGGTTAGCGTCTACTTTTGGTGGTAGATGATTGGGTGTAGTTGGGGGTATTACCAGTACGTTGGGCATGGGGGAGTGAGGGCAGATGAAACTTGGGGGGAAGTTCCATTGGCCACACAACCCTATACCCAGGGTGGTAGCGTCCTTTCTTGGTGGTAGATGGGAGGGTGTAGTTGGGGGCAGGGGGTATTACCAGTATGGTGGGTGTGGGGGAGTGAGGGCAGATGAAACTTGGGGGGGGTTTCACTGGCCACTCATAACCTTTTCCACAGGGTGGTAGCGTCTACTCTTGGTGGTAGATGATTGGGTGTAGTTGGGGGTATTACCAGTACGTTGGGCATGGGGGAGTGAGGGCAGATGAAACTTGGGGGGAAGTTCCATTGGCCACACAACCCTATACCCAGGGTGGTAGCGTCCTTTCTTGGTGGTAGATGAGTGGGTGTAGTTGGGGGCAGGGGGCATTACCAGTATGCTGGGTGTGGGGGAGTGAGGGCAGATGAAACTTGGGGGGGGTTTCACTGGCCACTCATAACCTTTTCCACAGGGTGGTAGCGTCTACTCTTGGTGGTAGATGATTGGGTGTAGTTGGGGGTATTACCAGTACGTTGGGCATGGGGGAGTGAGGGCAGATGAAACTTGGGGGGAAGTTCCATTGGCCACACAACCCTATACCCAGGGTGGTAGCGTCCTTTCTTGGTGGTAGATGAGGGGGTGTAGTGGGGGCAGGGGGTATTACCAGTATGCTTGGGTGTGGGGTGTGGGGGAGTGAGGGCAGATGAAACTTGGGGGGGTTTCATGGCCAATCATAACCTTTTCCACAGGGTGGTAGCGTCTACTTTTGGTGGTAGATGATTGGGTGTAGTTGGGGGTATTACCAGTACGTTGGGCATGGGGTGAGGGCAGAGGATGAAACTTGGGGGGAAGTTCCATTGGCCACAAAAAACCCTTATACCCAGGGTGGTAGCGTCCTTTCTTGGTGGTAGATGAGTGGGTGTAGTTGGGGGGCAGGGGCATTACCAGTATGCTGGGTGTGGGAGGGGGGAGTGAGGGCAGATGAAACTTGGGGGGGTTTCACTGGCACTCATAACCTTTTCCACAGGGTGGTAGCGTCTACTCTTGGTGGTAGATGATTGGGTGTAGTTGGGGGTATTACCAGTACGTTGGGCATGGGGGAGTGAGGGCAGATGAAACTTGGGGGGAAGTTCCATTGGCCACACAACCCTATACCCAGGGTGGTAGCGTCCTTTCTTGGTGGTAGATGAGTGGGTGTAGTTGGGGGCAGGGGGCATTACCAGTATGCTGGGTGTGGGGGAGTGAGGGCAGATGAAACTTGGGGGGGGTTTCACTGGCCACTCATAACCTTTTCCACAGGGTGGTAGCGTCTACTCTTGGTGGTAGATGATTTGTTGTTGTTGGGGGTATTACCAGTACGTTGGGCATGGGGGAGTGAGGGCAGATGAAACTTGGGGGGAAGTTCCATTGGCCACACAACCCTATACCCAGGGTGGTAGCGTCCTTTCTTGGTGGTAGATGAGAGGGTGTTGGGGGGGGCTGGGGGTATTACCAGTATGGTGGGTGTGGGGGAGTGAGGGCAGATGAAACTTGGGGGGGGTTTCACTGGCCACTCATAACCTTTTCCACAGGGTGGTAGCGTCTACTTTTGGTGGTAGATGATTGGGTGTAGTTGGGGGGGGTATTACCAGTACGTTGGGCATGGGGGAGTGAGGGCAGATGAAACTTGGGGGGAAGTTCCATTGGCCACACAACCCTATACCCAGGGTGGTAGCGTCCTTTCTTGGTGGTAGATGAGAGGGTGTAGTTGGGGCAGGGGTTTAGTTGCACACATGTACAAGTACATGCATGCGTAAGCCACAGAGCCACGACAAGGCACCCCATGTTCTGTGGGTGTGTGTTGGGTTGTGAGGCAGTTGATCCAGAGGAAGGCGAAAAAGATCCAGCAGAGCATGATCAATGTGCTCCAGCTGGGGAAAAAATTCCTTCCTGATCCCCCGAGAGGCAATCGAATATTTCCTGGATCGGCCCTGTGTGTGTGGGATGGGGGCAGGGGGTATTACCAGTATGCTGGGCATGGGGGAGTGAGAGCAGATGAAACTTGGGGGGAAGTTCCATTGGCCACACAACCCTATACCCAGTGTGGTAGTTTCCATTCTTGGTGGTAGATGAGGGGGTGTAGTTGGGGGCAGGGGGTATTACCACTATGCTGGGTGTGGGGAGTGAGGGCAGATGAAACTTGGGGGGAAGTTCCACTGGCCACACTCACCCTTTTCCACAGGGTGGTAGTTTCCACTCTTGGTGGTAGATGAATGGGTGTAGTTGGGGGCAGGGGGTATTACCAGTACACTGGGTGTGGGGGAGTGAGGGCAGATGAAACTTGGGGGGGGGGGGTTCACTGGCCACTCTTAATCTTTTCCACAGGGTGGTAGCATCCACTCTTGGTGGTAGATGAGTGGGTGTAGTTGGGGGCATTACCAGTACGCTGGGCATGGGGGAGTGAGGGCAGATGAAACTTGGGGGGAAGTTCCATTGGCCACACAACCCTATACCCAGTGTGGTAGCGTCCTTTCTTGGTGGTAGATGAGAGGGTGTAGTTGGGGACAGTGGGTATTACCAGTATGCTGGGTGTGGGGGAGTGAGGCCAGATGAAACTTGGGGGGAAGTTCCATTGGCCACACAACCCTATACTCAGGGTGGTAGCATCATTTCTTGGTGGTAGATGAGTGGGTGTAATTGGGGGCAGGGGGCATTACCAGTATGCTGGAGTGGAGAAGTGAGGGCAGATGAAACTTGGGGGGAAGTTCCACTGGCCACACAACCCTATACCCAGGGTGGTAGCGTCCTTTCTTGGTGGTAGATGAGTGGGTGTAGTTGGGGGCAGGGGGCATTACCAGTATGCTGGGTGTGGGGGAGTGAGGGCAGATGAAACTTGGGGGGGTTTCACTGGCCACTCATAACCTTTTCCACAGGGTGGTAGCGTCTACTCTTGGTGGTAGATGATTGGGTGTAGTTGGGGGTATTACCAGTACGTTGGGCATGGGGGAGTGAGGGCAGATGAAACTTGGGGGGAAGTTCCATTGGCCACACAACCCTATACCCAGGGTGGTAGCGTCCTTTCTTGGTGGTAGATGAGAGGGTGTAGTTGGGGGCAGGGGGTATTACCAGTATGGTGGGTGTGGGGGAGTGAGGGCAGATGAAACTTGGGGGGGGTTTCACTGGCCACTCATAACCTTTTCCACAGGGTGGTAGCGTCTACTCTTGGTGGTAGATGATTGGGTGTAGTTGGGGGTATTACCAGTACGTTGGGCATGGGGGAGTGAGGGCAGATGAAACTTGGGGGGAAGTTCCATTGGCCACACAACCCTATACCCAGGGTGGTAGCGTCCTTTCTTGGTGGTAGATGAGAGGGTGTAGTTGGGGGCAGGGGGTATTACCAGTATGGTGGGTGTGGGGGAGTGAGGGCAGATGAAACTTGGGGGGGGTTTCACTGGCCACTCATAACCTTTTCCACAGGGTGGTAGCGTCTACTTTTGGTGGTAGATGATTGGGTGTAGTTGGGGGTATTACCAGTACGTTGGGCATGGGGGAGTGAGGGCAGATGAAACTTGGGGGGAAGTTCCATTGGCCACACAACCCTATACCCAGGGTGGTAGCGTCCTTTCTTGGTGGTAGATGAGAGGGTGTAGTTGGGGGCAGGGGGTATTACCAGTATGGTGGGTGTGGGGGAGTGAGGGCAGATGAAACTTGGGGGGGTTTCACTGGCCACTCATAACCTTTTCCACAGGGTGGTAGCGTCTACTCTTGGTGGTAGATGATTGGGTGTAGTTGGGGGTATTACCAGTACGTTGGGCATGGGGGAGTGAGGGCAGATGAAACTTGGGGGGAAGTTCCATTGGCCACACAACCCTATACCCAGGGTGGTAGCGTCCTTTCTTGGTGGTAGATGAGAGGGTGTAGTTGGGGGCAGGGGGTATTACCAGTATTGTGGGTGTGGGGGAGTGAGGGCAGATGAAACTTGGGGGGGTTTCACTGGCCACTCATAACCTTTTCCACAGGGTGGTAGCGTCTACTCTTGGTGGTAGATGATTGGGTGTAGTTGGGGGTATTACCAGTACGTTGGGCATGGGGGAGTGAGGGCAGATGAAACTTGGGGGGAAGTTCCATTGGCCACACAACCCTATACCCAGGGTGGTAGCGTCCTTTCTTGGTGGTAGATGAGAGGGTGTAGTTGGGGGCAGGGGGTATTACCAGTATGGTGGGTGTGGGGGAGTGAGGGCAGATGAAACTTGGGGGGGTTTCACTGGCCACTCATAACCTTTTCCACAGGGTGGTAGCGTCTACTTTTGGTGGTAGATGATTGGGTGTAGTTGGGGGTATTACCAGTACGTTGGGCATGGGGGAGTGAGGGCAGATGAAACTTGGGGGGAAGTTCCATTGGCCACACAACCCTATACCCAGGGTGGTAGCGTCCTTTCTTGGTGGTAGATGAGAGGGTGTAGTTGGGGGCAGGGGTTTAGTTGCACACATGTACAAGTACATGCATGCGTAAGCCACAGAGCCACGACAAGGCACCCCATGTTCTGTGGGTGTGTGTTGGGTTGTGAGGCAGTTGATCCAGAGGAAGGCGAAAAAGATCCAGCAGAGCATGATCAATGTGCTCCAGCTGGGGAAAAAATTCCTTCCTGATCCCCCGAGAGGCAATCGAATATTTCCTGGATCGGCCCTGTGTGTGTGGGATGGGGGCAGGGGGTATTACCAGTATGCTGGGCATGGGGGAGTGAGAGCAGATGAAACTTGGGGGGAAGTTCCATTGGCCACACAACCCTATACCCAGTGTGGTAGTTCCATTCTTGGTGGTAGATGAGGGGTGTAGTTTGGGGCAGGGGGTATTACCACTATGCTGGGTGTGGGGAGTGAGGGCAGATGAAACTTGGGGGGAAGTTCCACTGGCCACACTCACCCTTTTCCACAGGGTGGTAGTTTCCACTCTTGGTGGTAGATGAATGGGTGTAGTTGGGGGCAGGGGGTATTACCAGTACACTGGGTGTGGGGGAGTGAGGGCAGATGAAACTTGGGGGGGAGGTTTCACTGGCCACTCTTAATCTTTTCCACAGGGTGGTAGCATCCACTCTTGGTGGTAGATGAGTGGGTGTAGTTGGGGGCATTACCAGTACGCTGGGCATGGGGGAGTGAGGCCAGATGAAACTTGGGGGGAAGTTCCATTGGCCACACAACCCTATACTCAGGGTGGTAGCATCATTTCTTGGTGGTAGATGAGTGGGTGTAATTGGGGGCAGGGGGCATTACCAGTATGCTGGGAGTGGGAGAAGTGAGGGCAGATGAAACTTGGGGGGAAGTTCCACTGGCCACACAACCCTATACCCAGGGTGGTAGATGAGTGGGTGTAGTTGGGGGCAGGGGGCATTACCAGTATGCTGGGTGTGGGGGAGTGAGGGCAGATGAAACTTGGGGGGGTTTCACTGGCCACTCATAACCTTTTCCACAGGGTGGTAGCGTCTACTTTTGGTGGTAGATGATTGGGTGTAGTTGGGGGTATTACCAGTACGTTGGGCATGGGGGAGTGAGGGCAGATGAAACTTGGGGGGAAGTTCCATTGGCCACACAACCCTATACCCAGGGTGGTAGCGTCCTTTCTTGGTGGTAGATGAGAGGGTGTAGTTGGGGGCAGGGGTATTACCAGTATGGTGGGTGTGGGGGAGTGAGGGCAGATGAAACTTGGGGGGGTTTCACTGGCCACTCATAACCTTTTCCACAGGGTGGTAGCGTCTACTCTTGGTGGTAGATGATTGGGTGTAGTTGGGGGTATTACCAGTACGTTGGGCATGGGGGAGTGAGGGCAGATGAAACTTGGGGGGAAGTTCCATTGGCCACACAACCCTATACCCAGGGTGGTAGCGTCCTTTCTTGGTGGTAGATGAGAGGGTGTAGTTGGGGGCAGGGGGTATTACCAGTATGGTGGGTGTGGGGAGTGAGGGCAGATGAAACTTGGGGGGGGTTTCACTGGCCACTCATAACCTTTTCCACAGGGTGGTAGCGTCTACTCTTGGTGGTAGATGATTGGGTGTAGTTGGGGGTATTACCAGTACGTTGGGCATGGGGGAGTGAGGGCAGATGAAACTTGGGGGGAAGTTCCATTGGCCACACAACCCTATACCCAGGGTGGTAGCGTCCTTTCTTGGTGGTAGATGAGTGGGTGTAGTTGGGGGCAGGGGCATTACCAGTATGCTGGGTGTGGGGGAGTGAGGGCAGATGAAACTTGGGGGGGTTTCACTGGCCACTCATAACCTTTTCCACAGGGTGGTAGCGTCTACTCTTGGTGGTAGATGATTGGGTGTAGTTGGGGGTATTACCAGTACGTTGGGCATGGGGGAGTGAGGGCAGATGAAACTTGGGGGGAAGTTCCATTGGCCACACAACCCTATACCCAGGGTGGTAGCGTCCTTTCTTGGTGGTAGATGAGAGGGTGTAGTTGGGGGCAGGGGTATTACCAGTATGGTGGGTGTGGGGGAGTGAGGGCAGATGAAACTTGGGGGGGGGTTTCACTGGCCACTCATAACCTTTTCCACAGGGTGGTAGCGTCTACTTTTGGTGGTAGATGATTGGGTGTAGTTGGGGTATTACCAGTACGTTGGGCATGGGGGAGTGAGGGCAGATGAAACTTGGGGGGAAGTTCCATTGGCCACACAACCCTATACCCAGGGTGGTAGCGTCCTTTCTTGGTGGTAGATGAGAGGGTGTAGTTGGGGGCAGGGGGTATTACCAGTATGGTGGGTGTGGGGGAGTGAGGGCAGATGAAACTTGGGGGGGGTTTCACTGGCCACTCATAACCTTTTCCACAGGGTGGTAGCGTCTACTTTTGGTGGTAGATGATTGGGTGTAGTTGGGGGTATTACCAGTACGTTGGGCATGGGGGAGTGAGGGCAGATGAAACTTGGGGGGAAGTTCCATTGGCCACACAACCCTATACCCAGGGTGGTAGCGTCCTTTCTTGGTGGTAGATGAGAGGGTGTAGTTGGGGGCAGGGGTTTAGTTGCACACATGTACAAGTACATGCATGCGTAAGCACAGAGCCACGACAAGGCACCCCATGTTCTGTGGTGTGTGTTGGGTTGTGAGGCAGTTGAATCCAGAGGAAGGCGAAAAAGATCCAGCAGAGCATGATCAATGTGCTCCAGCTGGGGAAAAAATTCCTTCCTGATCCCCCGAGAGGCAATCGAATATTTCCTGGATCGGCCCTGTGTGTGTGGGATGGGGGCAGGGGGTATTACCAGTATGCTGGGCATGGGGGAGTGAGAGCAGATGAAACTTGGGGGGAAGTTCCATTGGCCACACAACCCTATACCCAGTGTGGTAGCGTCCATTCTTGGTGGTAGATGAGTGGGTGTAGTTGGGGGCAGGGGTATTACCACTATGCTGGGTGTGGGGAGTGAGGGCAGATGAAACTTGGGGGGAAGTTTCACTGGCCACACTCACCCTTTTCCACAGGGTGGTAGTTTCCACTCTTGGTGGTAGATGAATGGGTGTAGTTGGGGGCAGGGGGTATTACCAGTACACTGGGTGTGGGGGAGTGAGGGCAGATGAAACTTGGGGGGAAGTTCCATTGGCCACACAACCCTATACCCAGTGTGGTAGCGTCCTTTCTTGGTGGTAGATGAGAGGGTGTAGTTGGGGACAGGGGGTATTACCAGTATGCTGGGTGTGGGGGAGTGAGGCCAGATGAAACTTGGGGGGAAGTTCCATTGGCCACACAACCCTATACCCAGGGTGGTAGCGTCCTTTCTTGGTGGTAGATGAGTGGGTGTAGTTGGGGGCAGGGGGCATTACCAGTATGCTGGGTGTGGGGGAGTGAGGCAGATGAAACTTGGGGGGGGTTTCACTGGCCACTCAAACCTTTTCCACAGGGTGGTAGCGTCTACTCTTGGTGGTAGATGATTGGGTGTAGTTGGGGGTATTACCAGTACGTTGGGCATGGGGGAGTGAGGGCAGATGAAACTTGGGGGGAAGTTCCATTGGCCACACAACCCTATACCCAGGGTGGTAGCGTCCTTTCTTGGTGGTAGATGAGAGGGTGTAGTTGGGGGCATTACCAGTATGCTGGGTGTGGGGGAGTGAGGGCAGATGAAACTTGGGGGGTTTCACTGGCCACTCATAACCTTTTCCACAGGGTGGTAGCGTCTACTTTTGGTGGTAGATGATTGGGTGTAGTTGGGGGTATTACCAGTACGTTGGGCATGGGGGAGTGAGGGCAGATGAAACTTGGGGGGAAGTTCCATTGGCCACACAACCCTATACCCAGGGTGGTAGCGTCCTTTCTTGGTGGTAGATGAGAGGGTGTAGTTGGGGGCAGGGGGTATTACCAGTATGGTGGGTGTGGGGGAGTGAGGGCAGATGAAACTTGGGGGGGTTTCACTGGCCACTCATAACCTTTTCCACAGGGTGGTAGCGTCTACTCTTGGTGGTAGATGATTGGGGTAGTTGGGGGTATTACCAGTACGTTGGGGATGGGGGAGTGAGGGCAGATGAAACTTGGGGGAAGTTCCATTGGCCACACAACCCTATACCCAGGGTGGTAGCGTCCTTTCTTGGTGGTAGATGAGAGGGTGTAGTTGGGGGCAGGGGGTATTACCAGTATGGTGGGTGTGGGGGAGTGAGGGCAGATGAAACTTGGGGGGGTTTCACTGGCCACTCATAACCTTTTCCACAGGGTGGTAGCGTCTACTTTTGGTGGTAGATGATTGGGTGTAGTTGGGGGTATTACCAGTACGTTGGGCATGGGGGAGTGAGGGCAGATGAAACTTGGGGGGAAGTTCCATTGGCCACACAACCCTATACCCAGGGTGGTAGCGTCCTTTCTTGGTGGTAGATGAGAGGGTGTAGTTGGGGGAGGGGTATTACCAGTATGGTGGGTGTGGGGGAGTGGGGCAGATGAAACTTGGGGGGAAGTTCCATTGGCCACACAACCCTATACCCAGGGTGGTAACGTCCTTTCTTGGTGGTAGATGAGTGGGTGTAGTTGGGGGCAGGGGGTATTACCAGTATGCTGGGTGTGGGGGAGTGAGGGCAGATGAAACTTGGGGGGAAGTTCCATTGGCCACACTGACCCCCTACCCAGGGTGGTAGCGTCCCCCTCTTGGTGGTTCCATTGGCCACACAACCCTATACCCAGGTGTGGTAGCGTCCTTTCTTGGTGGTAGATGAGAGGGTGTAGTTGGGGACAGGGGGTATTACCAGTATGCTGGGTGTGGGGGAGTGAGGCCAGATGAAACTTGGGGGGAAGTTCCATTGGCCACACAACCCTATACTCAGGGTGGTAGCATCATTTCTTGGTGGTAGATGAGTGGGTGTAATTGGGGGCAGGGGGCATTACCAGTATGCTGGGTGTGGGAGAAGTGAGGGCAGATGAAACTTGGGGGGAAGTTCCATTGGCCACACAACCCTATACCCAGGGTGGTAGCGTCCTTTCTTGGTGGTAGATGAGTGGGTGTAGTTGGGGGCAGGGGGCATTACCAGTATGCTGGGTGTGGGGGAGTGAGGGCAGATGAAACTTGGGGGGTTTCACTGGCCACTCATAACCTTTTCCACAGGGTGGTAGCGTCTACTCTTGGTGGTAGATGAGTGGGTGTAGTTGGGGGTATTACCAGTACGTTGGGCATGGGGGAGTGAGGGCAGATGAAACTTGGGGGGAAGTTCCATTGGCCACACAACCCTATACCCAGGGTGGTAGCGTCCTTTCTTGGTGGTAGATGAGAGGGTGTAGTTGGGGGCAGGGGGTATTACCAGTATGGTGGGTGTGGGGGAGTGAGGGCAGATGAAACTTGGGGGGGGTTTCACTGGCCACTCATAACCTTTCCACAGGGTGGTAGCGTCTACTTTTGGTGGTAGATGATTGGGTGTAGTTGGGGGGTATTACCAGTACGTTGGGCATGGGGAGTGAGGGCAGATGAAACTTGGGGGGAAGTTCCATTGGCCACACAACCCTATACCCAGGGTGGTAGCGTCCTTTCTTTGGTGGTAGATGAGAGGGTGTAGTTGGGGGCGGGGGGTATTACCAGTATGGTGGGTGTGGGGGAGTGAGGGCAGATGAAACTTGGGGGGGGTTTCACTGGCCACTCATAACCTTTTCCACAGGGTGGTAGCGTCTACTCTTGGTGGTAGATGATTGGGTGTAGTTGGGGGTATTACCAGTACGTTGGGCATGGGGGAGTGAGGGCAGATGAAACTTGGGGGGAAGTTCCATTGGCCACACAACCCTATACCCAGGGGTGGTAGCGTCCTTTCTTGGTGGTAGATGAGT
The DNA here is from genome assembly GCA_029574335.1 of Rana kukunoris. Taxonomy (NCBI): domain Eukaryota; kingdom Metazoa; phylum Chordata; class Amphibia; order Anura; family Ranidae; genus Rana; species Rana kukunoris. Next base: position 27,470 of record JAJQKJ010000015.1, read on the forward strand.
GGGTGTAGTTGGGGGCAGGGGGCATTACCAGTATGCTGGGTGTGGGGGAGTGAGGGCAGATGAAACTTGGGGGGGGTTTCACTGGCCACTCATAACCTTTTCCACAGGGTGGTAGCGTCTACTCTTGGTGGTAGATGATTGGGTGTAGTTGGGGGTATTACCAGTACGTTGGGCATGGGGGAGTGAGGGCAGATGAAACTTGGGGGGAAGTTCCATTGGCCACACAACCCTATACCCAGGGTGGTAGCGTCCTTTCTTGGTGGTAGATGAGTGGGTGTAGTTGGGGGCAGGGGGTATTACCAGTATGCTGGGGGTGTGGGGGGAGTGAGGGCAGATGAAACTTGGGGGGGTTTCACTGGCCACTCATAACCTTTTCCACAGGGTGGTAGCGTCTACTCTTGGTGGTAGATGATTGGGTGTAGTTGGGGGTATTACCAGTACGTTGGGCATGGGGGAGTGAGGGCAGATGAAACTTGGGGGGAAGTTCCATTGGCCACACAACCCTATACCCAGGTGTGGTAGCGTCCTTTCTTGGTGGTAGATGAGAGGGTGTAGTTGGGGGCAGGGGGTATTACCAGTATGGTGGGTGTGGGGGAGTGAGGAGGGCAGATGAAACTTGGGGGGGGTTTCACTGGCCACTCATAACCTTTTCCACAGGGTGGTAGCGTCTACTCTTGGTGGTAGATGATTGGGTGTAGTTGGGGGTATTACCAGTACGTTGGGCATGGGGGAGTGAGGGCAGATGAACTTGGGGGGAAGTTCCATTGGCCACACAACCCTATACCCAGGGGTGGGGTAGCGTCCTTTCTTGGTGGTAGATGAGAGGGTGTAGTTGGGGGCAGGGGGTATTACCAGTATGGTGGGTGTGGGGGGAGTGAGGGCAGATGAAACTTGGGGGGGGTTTCACTGGCCACTCATAACCTTTTCCACAGGGTGGTAGCGTCTACTCTTGGTGGTAGATGATTGGGTGTAGTTGGGGGTATTACCAGTACGTTGGGCATGGGGGAGTGAGGGCAGATGAAACTTGGGGGGGAAGTTCCATTGGCCACACAACCCTATACCCAGGGTGGTAGCGTCCTTTCTTGGTGGTAGATGAGAGGGTGTAGTTGGGGGCAGGGGGTATTACCAGTATGGTGGGTGTGGGGGAGTGAGGGCAGATGAAACTTGGGGGGGTTCCACTGGCCACACTGACCCCCTACCAGGGGTGGTAGCGTACCTCTTGGTGGGGGTGGTGGCGAAAACCCCCAGCAAAAACAAACCATGCTGGGACATGTAGTCTGTAACACCCTATTCCAGGCTGGGAGCTGAAGCCCCATTCATTACTCAGTGCATGCTGGGGAGTTTGTAGTTCCCCACACGGCCAAGGGGAATTGCTGGGGAGTTGTAGTTCCTCGGAGACTGAACAGAGGAGGTAGATCCCGGACAATTGAATGCTGTGACACCAGGCCTATAGTCCGGATAATGGCTCTCCTCAGGGTCTGTGCTGGGAGTGCTGCCTTCTTTCTCTTGCTCTCCTTACACTGACGCTCAGCCCTCTCCAGCTCGGTATTTATTGGCACAAAGCACGCCTACTCCTGACGTCATTGCCTAACGGCTTCAACTGTTTCGCGCGTCACAAGAGAACATGGTCAGGTGTCATGTTGAACGAAGTCACGTGTCATGTTTCACGTGATGCCAGCCTGAGGGAGCAGATGTTTCCTCTCCCGCCCTTTTTCCGATTGGATATCCCATCCTCTTATGGTCACGCCCGACAAATGCTCTGATCACGCCCACTCCCACGTAAGCCGTTTGCGCAGTAATCTGTATCCTTGGCATCAACTGCGCAGCTTGCCGACCAACACAGCCGGACGAGTCATATTAACCCTTCACTCGTCCGAGAGAGACTGCAGCGTTCACTGGACCTGGCTGCTTCTGGGTGACAGCGGCTGCGGGGGACATGGACGATGGGAAACAGGCTTTTTGCGATAAAGGTACATAAAGGTACAGCAACAAGCGGTATAGGCTACCTACGTGGGGGGAGGTCAGTATTTCAGGGGGGTCAGTCTGTATGTCATGGGGATCAGTCTGGGGGGGGGGGGGGGTTTCAGTCAGTATTTTCACGGGGGTCAGTCTGTATTTCATGGGGGTCAGTCTGGGGGGGGTCAGTCTGTATTTCATTGGGGTCAATTGGGGGGGGGTCAGGTCTGTATTTTCATGGGGGTCAGTCTGGGGGGGGGGGGGGGGTTCAGTCTGTATTTCACGGGGGGTCCAGTCTGTATTTCATGGGGGTCAGTCTGGGGGTCAGTCTGTATTTCATGGGGGTCAATCTGGGGGGGTGTCAGTCTGTATTTCATGGGGGTCAGTCAGTATTCATGGGGGTAGCTGGGGGGGGGGGGGTTAGTCTGTATTTCAGGGGGGGTCAGTCTGTATTTCATGGGGGTCAGTCTGTTTTTCAGGGGGGGTCGTCTGTATTTCACGGGGGTCAGTGTGGGGGGGTCAGTCTGTATTTCAGGGGGGGTCAGTCTGTATTTCACGGGGGTAATTCTGTATTTTTCAGGCAGGGGTGAGTCGCACTCATACCGCTTTCTTATAAGTGATATGTCAAAATATATTTCTGATGTAATGTTTATTCTGCCAATAAAAAACATTTTCACCTCTAAAAACTCTGTGTGTTAGTGATCATTTCCCTTTCATTGCTGTGTACAGAACTACATGGACCCTTATTCAGTGTACAATCTAGAACAGTGGTCTCCAAACTGTGGCCCTGGGGCCAGATGCGGCCCTTTGCTTGCCTGTATCCGGCCCTTGAGGCTCCTTCCACTGTCACCAACAATGGGGCCCTAAATCCTCCCACTGATGTCAACTGTTTCTCCCCCTAATACCAAAGATGGGGCATTGTTTCCCCCCACTGGGCACCATCCGGCCCCCCCTAAATTTTGAGGGACAGTGAACTGGCCCTTTGCTAAGAAAGTTTGGAGACCCCTGATCTAGAATATTGACTCAATTAGTTACGTGTAGGGATAGGGGGCGGGGTACCATCATCCTTTTGTATTAGGATATTGGAAAGGGGTGTGCCAGGGGCTGCTTCAAATTTGCACCGCGGTACTGTAAAAAGTTGAGGACGATTTCGGTACCCAAGGATTAGGCCAAAGCAAGTATAAAATGTCAATTTATTAAGAAGGTAAACATAATTAACCACTTAAGGACCGCCTCCTGCACATTTACATCGGCAGAATGGCACGGCTGGGCACATGCACGAACAGGTACGTCCTTTTAGGGTGCCCAGCCGTAGGTCCCGCGACCCGGTCCGAAGCTCTGCGGAACCCTTGGACCCGATCGCTGCCGGTGTCCCGCGATCGGTCACAGGAACTGAAGAACGGGGAGAGGTGTGTGTAAACACACCTTCCCCGTTCTTTACAGTGGCACTGTCATTGATCGTCTTTTCCCTGATCCCCGCCCCCCTACATTTAGAAACACACATGAGATCACACTTAACCCCTACAACGCCCCCTTGTGGTTAACTCCTAAACTGCAATTGTCAATTTAACAGTAATCAGTGCATTTTTATAGTACTTTTTGCTGTGAAAATGACAATGGTCCCAAAAATGTGTCAAAATTGTCCGATATAATGTTGCAGTCACGGAAAAAATAGCTGATCGCCGCCTTTAGTAGTAAAAACAAAAATTATTAATAAAAATGCCGTAAAACTATCCCCTATTTTTGTAAAAGCTAGACATTCTGCGCAAACCAATCGTTAAATGCTTATTGCAATTTTTTTTACCAAAAATAGGTAGAAGAATACGTATTGGCCTAAACTGAGGGAAAAATTATTTTTTGTTATATGTTTTTGGGGGATATTTATTATAGCAAAAAGTAAAAAATATTGTTTTTTTTTCAAAAATTTTCGCTGTATTTTTGTTTATAGCGCAAAAAATAAAAACCGCAGAGGTGGTCAAATACCACCAAAAGAAATCTCTATTTGTGGGAAAAAAAGGACTCCAATTTTGTTTGGGAGGCACGTTGCACGACCGCGCAATTGTCAGTTAAAGCGACAGATTGCCGAATTGCAAAAAGGGGCAAGGTCCTTAACCTGCATATTGGTCCGAGTCTTAAAGTGGAGTTCCACCCATTTTTTTATGTTTGTCTGTGCTGCATGCCCTAATCTCATAGTGTTTAGAATGGACAATTTTTATTTATTTTGTTGCTTGTAAATACCTTTATTTTGTAGTCCTTCATTACTTCCTCCTCCTTATTAGCATAGGCTATTAAGTCACAAGGCTATTTGCAAGGGTTTCTGGGATAGGCATCATGTTTCCCAGTAGTCCTTGCAAACCTGACTGAAACCTATTACATTGCTTGTGCAGCACTGAGCATGTGCGAGATATGCTGAAATCCAGGAAGTCATACAGTCTGGCTTCATGATGCCCACGGTCTGTTTCTAGATTATAAACTATCTAAATGGTGTAACAACCTAACAAAACGGACCTTAGTTTACTGACTAACTTTACTATAATACATTAAGCTTGTGTATCACAGGGGCATTTATATTTCAAAAGTGGAGTTGTGGGTGGAACTCCCCTTTAAAGAAAGGGACCCCAAAATAGTTGTATCTTTTCTATTAATAAAACATGGATAATGGTGTTGTGGTAACCCAAAGAACCAACATACAACATGCATATTGGCCAAATCATTCCCATAGCAACTGAACACATGCCTTTTTTTAAATAATATTTTTAACACACACAAGTTTTACCAGCAGCAGCTTCATTATTGTCATATTACCCACTTACTGACTATCTTCTGCACATATACTGCAGCAAGGTGGCTCGGCTGCGCAAACCAATGTACCTATACGTTGCTCTGTGCATGTGGTACATGTGGCTTGCCCGCGGGTACATGTGGCTCGCCCGCGGGTCTGGCAGGCTCGATGTCCGCTGGCCACCCACGATCGCTGTGAAGAGAGGCAGAGTGGGGATCTAAAAAAAATTGGAAAAACACTGCGCTAAACCGGAAGTGGTGGAAATGCTGCTAGTACCAAAAATATAGATACATATATTGGAAGATTATGGTAAAGGGTGAGGTACAGCGCAAAAACCGATGCATGTGAAAAATTATGATAGTGATACCAAAAATAATGAATTAAATGAATAAATAGTGTGAAACACTATAAACCAGTCAATGTAAAAAAAACAAAACATAAAAGTGATGTTGACATATACAAACAAATGGACAATGCAATATTAACTGCTGCGTGCCATGAGTGGCTAAAATTAATATAAATACATACAAAAGCAAGATGTATCGTGACCATCTGATATTGTACACCCGTGAAAATAATGGGTGAAAACAAGATTGATATAAAATTAATATGAAAGTTAACTTAAATAATGGTGAGAGTCCAAAGAAAAGTCCCAAATATATAAAAACATTCGTGAAGAGTGAACTCCAAAAAGTCTTCCAATAGAGGGTATTTTCTAAAAATGGCACCACCTTCCACCAAGGGTACACCCGAGTGTTAGAAATGTAGTCTCCTTACCAGACGTGCTGACCACAAAAGGCGGTCAGACTGAACACAGGTTATTTTAGTCACCCAAACGACTATGTGCTGACGCTGCCCCGGATCAGATGCAATCAGTCAAAACGAAGGTATGTCTCAAATACAAAAGGGAGAAAGGGACCCATAGTGCAACTTTGCAAAACAGTTTTATTGTAAAGAAAATATATTGAACTTACAGGAAATAATAAAAAAACAGGCCCAAATTAAGTGCACCATGTGTGGTATAAAACAGGATCTTGGCGTCCTCTTCGATTCCTTCTCCTGGGTCAATTCGTTAGGAAGAGCGTGATGACGTCAGGACGCAGGCCACATCTGGGGATATGCCTATGTTAACAAGGTGGAGCGTCCATGGCACTCGATTGGAGATCAAAATTGCTACCCCCTTCGACTTCGCTTCCCGATTCATTGCATGGTATACGCATGGGAAGAATCTGTTCTGCAAAAATGGGAGGTTCCCTTCCCTGAAGTGGGTCTCCTGTACATAGGCCACATCTGTCCCCCAGCTCCTTAAGTCCTTTAACAACATCTTACGTTTTTCTGGGACATTCAGTCCTTTAGCGTTCAGGGATGTTACTTTTATTGACTCCATCTCCTGCTCCCAGATAAGTTTAAGCCGGAGGAGAGACAAGAGGAAAAAAACTAAAAAAAACATTAGTCGTGGAGAAGGGGGGTGTGACCGGAAGAAGATGGAGTAGAGACACACACACGCTCCACAGCTCCGCTCCCCACCCGACTAAAAATGCAGACTAAGTAGCGGCTTCCAGAGAAATGGAGACACCATAGCGCCACAAGGACTGCAAAGACAGCTAAGACAGCTAAGGGAGACAACAGGCTCCACTGAGGAATGAAGAGGGGGAAAAAAGAGGCTGATAAAATTACCTGGAGGGGGGAGAGCAGAGGGAGCCATCCCCCACTATCCCCGCCGTTCCAACTGCTCCAGCCGTCTTGTCTATCTCGTCCGTCCCAGCCGGAGATCCAGCGGTACTTCCCGCTGACGCGGTCGGCTACGATCAAGCATCGCGGGACCGGGTCACGGGACATAGTGACGCACGGAGGTACAGCTGATCCTACAGCCTGTCTCCCTAATACACCGCTCGAGCTGCCAGCGTCTAGGATGTCACTCGCTGGCAGTGAGGGAGAAAAGGGAGGTCAGAAGGGTCAGGGGAGAGGCGAGAAGACCTATACAGAACCCCTACAAGGAGACCATGAGACGGAGCTAAGCGTACTGAAAGCTATGCTGCAGGCCCTCCCTACACGGACCGATATGGAGACGCTGATAAAACGCATGGAGGAGTCCCACCGTAGAGACATGGAGAGTGTTCGGGAGGAAGTACTACAAATATCAGATAAGTTGGAAAAAGATGAAATGATTTTGACTAAATTGGATGCACGGGTATCTATTATAGAACAGACTTACATGTTGAAAACATCACAGGTCGATCGCATGCAATTGCGATTAGAGGAAATGGAAGATCGTAGTAGACGCAAGAACCTAAGATTTAGAGGGGTCCCCGAAACAGTGGAAAAAGAGGCTCTGCAGTCAACTATAAATGGGATATGTAGTCAACTAACTCCCCCCCCCGACCTCTCAGATGTATGAGTTTGAAAGACTACATAGAGCTTTAGGTCCCCGATCGACAAATTTGAACAGGCCCAGAGACATAATTGGCTGCTTCCATAGGTATGCACACAAGGAGATGATTAGCCGAGCAGCATGGGAGACGGGGGAAATTGTGTTTAATGGCGTACAGATAAAAATCCTACCAGATCTATCTAGGGCCACATTACAGCGAAGAGCCATGCTGCGACCTCTCCTGGATAAGATAAGGGCCTCGGGGGGGACCTACAGATGGGGGTACCCAATCTCGGTTACAATTAAAAAAGGAACAGATTCCTTTCTTTTACAGCGGCCCATGGACCTCCCTGACCTGTTTAACTTCTTGGAAATAGACCCCATCGGAGGTCCGGACTGGTTACAAGATCTACCAGGATCAAGAAGATAAAGACACATAAGAGTTGGAGGAAGTAGAGGAGAGAAGTGGAGATCCCCGCTTCTCTGCCCCCTGGGTGCCCTTTGGGTGCCTCTGGGTTGACCCCGGCCCCCCCCTTTTTTTTTCTCTTTCTCCCCCCTTCTTGCCCAGTCCGTCCACCCGAAGGGGCAATGTAGAACACTTGCTATAATTTAATTAAGAATACACAGATGTTAAAGAGGATAAAGGGACACAATAGGTCACGATAGGAGGACGTCACGAGGTTGAAGAAAGGGGACTTTTTTCCCCCTTTCCTTTTTCACATTATGACCCTTGAAAGAGGGACACGGAGAAAGCATATGTTGTATGGATTCGTTTTTTTTTTTTACCTAATTACTTAATTATTTTTGTACGTGTGCATGCAGGAATTTAAATATTTATTGATTTATTCTTCACAAGACTCACAAGATTCACAGGGGAGTACTGGAACGTATTGATGTTGTGATTAGTTTGATGAAATGAATGCACGGGGAACATATTTAATTTAATGTAGAGGTGATATGTACACATGTATGTGTATATGCATATATATATGTGTATATACGTGGACGTGTATGTGTGTTTATTTTTTATTTATTTTTTATTTATCTTTTTGGGGTATGTGGAGGACTGGGGAGGGGGGGGATGGAGCAGGGGCTGCTGACGGCTCTGATTTTGAGGGGGGGAGGGTCTGAGAAGGGGGGTTTTGCGGTGTGGAGTAGGGGGTCTTCTTTCTTCAGCCCCATTTCCTCTGGTAGGGGGGAAGTTTATGCAGTTTATGCAGTCTCTCCCTAAAATAGGGTTGAAAACGAGAATGTGATGTTTTGTGGTGGGTGGTTTTTCATTATTTTTTTTTCATTTTTATTTTTTTTTGTGTTCTCTCTCTCCCTCCTATAAATGAAGCTCATACTGGCCAAGGTTTGGTACTTAGAGGAACCCTTCCCTTTCCCCACCGGGGGAAATAGGGACCGTAAGGGACTAGGAATTGCCACCTGCCCACTATACAAGTTGTATATGAGCAATTAATTATAAAGCATAAAGTATAGGTAAGGAAGCGGGGGGGGGGGGAGGAGAAGTAGGAAGGGATTGGAAGAAAAAGAGAAAAACAAACAAACTAATGGCAAAAATGTATATATGCTGGGTAAGAATAAGGAAGGAAGGGATAGAAGCTAAAAATAATAGGAGGGAGAGAAAAGAAGGGATATGGAAACTCTGGAAATAGAAGAGATTGAGTATAGTCGGGGTGGGGAGGGTAGAAGGAAGCTGGGTGGGAGCCACTCGATCAATCCAGTTACATCCCCTGAAGTAGGTATACACCCATGGTGGAAACTGGTGGAGGATCCAGTTCAGGGTGTTTTTTTTCCCTTAGGGACATAGAAGGGAGGCGGGGGTAGGATTAAGGGAGGGGGGAGGGGGGTGGGACTTGGGAATTTTTTACCCCCCCCTTTTTCTTTTTTTCCTCTTGGATCAGAGTTGTTGAGTGGGGGGGTCATGGGACCGCTGGGATTCGCGGGGGGGGGGGGGGGGGGATCGCGGGACTTCAGCCCTGATCGCGGGACAGCTGGATTAACCGCGAATCGCGGGATGGTTGGGAGGTATGCTCTCAGTAATAGTAGAGACAGTTCCTTGCCACTCTAGCCAGAGTGGGTGAAGCGCCCCCGGACAGACCCTTTGTCACAAGTCTGGCAGCCGAGGTGTCACTTATAGAATGCTGAGAGGAACAGGCCCCCGGACAGGCCTGGTACCTCAGTACTTCAGAGAACAGATTGGATTTTGAGCGAATCCTCCCAGTAATGCAATGAAAGGGGTCACTGATTGACAGCTGACACATACAGTACCTGTCAAATCCCAGTGACCAGATCCTTGATGGTTCGTTCAAGCCCTTTTGGATAACCTGCCTCCAGGTTTTCCTCAAGCCAGTCCCCCACCGAACGGCACACAGCCTGGGATCTTCTCAGTAAGGTTGGGGACCCAGTAAGTCACTGGGGTCCTTCTCAACATCTGGATAGATCTCCATGGAGCAGGCAGCCCTGGGCCAGGTGGGTCATGCGGGCTGGGTCCGTGGATGCGCGCACCTTGAAGGTGGATGCCGTACCTGAAACGTGGACCCCGTGAAGAAGAGAGACCCAGACAAATATAGCGCCTGTCACAGATATACCCCTCCCAGCATGCCCAGCGAGAGACAAGCTCCTCCAATTGGCTGCTGGGGAAAATCACACTGTGACACTCACCTTCAACAAAGTTATTGGGGGGGGTTCAATTGCCCTGTTCCCCCCGGGATCCACTCTTGATTTAGGGTAGAATATGTTACATGTTCCAGCTCCTGCTGCCAATCCGCTGATCTCTACCACTCTGTGACAGTGGGTGAGGGATTTTTTCTCCCCACCCGCTGTCACTTTTTGAAAAAAACTTTGCTTTGCGGAGCCCACATGGCCACGTCATTCATTCACAATTTCCTATGAATTAATGGCCATCTTATTTCTGCGTCTGAGCCCTCCTATCTATACGACTGATTAATGGAATCAGTAACGCATAGATTTCCATAAGATCCAACTGGTGTAAGTCTCTTACGCCGTTGTATCTTATTTTCATATTTTAGGCTGGACGCTAGGTGGCGTTCCCATCTAAAATATGCAAATGAGCCTATACGTCGATTCCCGAACGTGCGCCCGGCTGGCGTATCTGGTTACATCATTTACGTAAGACTTACGCACGGCCTAAAGTTATCCCTGCTATAGCTGGCGCAATGTTAAGTATGGACGTCGGAACCAACGTAATTTACGTTTGCGTCAGTCCATTCACAATTGAGCTGGGCATCAGTTACGCTGACGTCACATTCATTGACAAGTCGCGACGTGATTTGGAGCATGCGCACTGGAAATCAATCACGGCCGGCGCATGCGCAGTTCGTTCGGCGCGGGGACGCGCTTCATTTAAATGATACACGCCCCCTACCTGCCGAATTTAAATTCCGCTGGGTGATTTTCGCTACGCCGCCTCAACTTTACAGGCCAGTGCTTTGTGAATAAAGCACTTGCCTGAAAAAGTTGCGGCGGCCTAACGTAAATGAGATACGTTAGGCCAAATTAAAGATAGGCTCTCCTACCTGAATCTAGCCCTATATGTTTTTTCACAATCTTTATTATTATTATTAATATTTAGGCAACGTTTGATCGTAATTTTTGCGCTGATTGCACTCTTGTTTTTTTATATTTTGCTCAATTCAACACATGCTCGGAATCATTTGACTTAATTTTTCTCGGCTTGTTGTAGTGTTGTATGTCATCGCGTTCTTGATGGTCGGAAATTCTGCGTGACCGTGTATATGCAACACAATTTTGAGCCACCATTCCGTCGAAAAAATTTCTTGTCGAAATTTCTGATGGTGTGTATGCGGCATAAGCCCACTTTTACACTGAAGCGCTCGCTGTACAGGTGTTTTAGCTCTAAAAATGGCACCTGCAAAGCGCCTCTCCTGTAACTCCAGTGAGAAAACATGAGTGCTTTCACACTGGAGCGGTATGCTTCGGGACATTAAAAAAAGTCCTACAAACAGCATCTTTGGGACGGTTTATTAGTAGTAAATACACCGCTCCCAAAACACCCTTAGCATTGAAATCATTGGCCAGCACTGCCGAAGTGCCAGCAGAGTGCTTCGGCAGTGGTGCTTTGCAGGCGATAAAAACTAGCTTTGCGGGCTAAAACTAGCGTCGCTTTACCGCCAACGCGACCACCGCTTCAGTGTGAAAGTGGCCTAATGCCACGTACACACGATCGGATTTTCCGTTGTAAAAACATTGTATGGTTTTTCCGACAGAATTCCGCTCAAGCTTGGCTTGCATACACACTGTCACACAAAAGTTCTCTGAGTTTTCGTCCATCGAGAACGCGGTGTTGTACAACACTACGACGAGCCGAAAAAATCAAGTTCAATGCTTCCGAGCATTGTGTCGAATTGTTTCCAAGCACGCGTCGAAATTTTGTGCGTCGAATTGCTACAGACCATCGGATTTTTCTATCTTTTGTTGGCAGAAATTCCGACCGTAAAAGTCCAATGGAGCATACACACGTCTGAATTTCAGTTTAAAAGCTCACATCGGACTTTTGCTGTAGAAATTTCCGATCGTGTGTAGGGGGCATAAGTGTCCAGTGATTATTCTCAGTCACATGCTGTGTGAGTGTTCTCCAGCAGGGTGTGCTAGAGATATTACTGCACATTATAGATATTTAATACCTGGCCAATCAGCAGGCTTGGGGAGCTTGCTGTGCATGCTGGGAGAGCTCTTAAGTATCACTTCCTGCTCTTTCTCTTTCCCTGAGAGGATGTCTGTGTAATCCACTTAGGTAGGCCTCAGGCCTTAGGGCCTAGAGGTATGGAGTGTTGTGGAATCTCTTGTCATGGGAGGTGTCCCTAAGTTGCTGTCTGAGATGAAGTGCTACTGGACGTTGGGGAAGCAAAGCTGCGGTTGTCCTACCACAGGGATGGTGAGTGAGGTGGGAAGCACCACATGAACCTTCCCACTACTGTCCTGCTTTGTACCCTAAGTCTGAGAATACAAAGGCATCTCAGCTGACAAGGAGCCACATTTATGAGATGTATTCCAGCCAGCAGAGTTCTGTTACAAAAGGATTGATATTAGTGAGAAGACCATGTATGAGACCAGAGACTGTGTATTGTTAATGGAACCCTCAGGTATCCTGTGTTCCCTCCACCCTCCTTCCCAATCTTCATGCATGTGCATTATTAAAGCGGGGGTTCATCTGATTTTTTTATTTTTTTTAAAAGCCAGCAGCTTCAAATACAGCAGCTGCTGACTTTTAAAAAATGAACACTTACCTGTCCAAGTGACCAGCACTAGGTCCTAATAGACTGTCACCGCTGCCAAGGAGACAGATGCCAGACCAGCGCTGTCAATAGCAGGGACAGGACAGCTGGGGAACCCCACAGTGGCAGAACACCAGGGTCCAGTGGCAAGACAACCTTTGCAACCCTGAAATTTCTCCCATTGCTTTGGACCCTTATATTTTCTTGGTGTGCTGGTGACATATATCTCTTGTTTTCTGCCACCCTAAGGGGCCCCAGTATAGTAGGAAGGGAGCTCACTGCAGAACATAGTAAAGGGCTCCAGGATGGATATTAGGGGTGTCAAATTTAATCGCTGCATCGGTGCATCGCGATTCGGGTGTTCCCGATTCGCTACCGATGCATGCGACCGTAATAATCGATTATTGGCCCCGCCCCTCCCGGGAGAGCGCTCCGTTACGGTATTTTACCTTGAGGTGCGCTCATGTGACTCCCCGGCCCGCCTCTCTCCTCTCTGCTTTTACATCTCACGTCTCTCCTGGCGTCAGCCCCACCCACTGACTGTAACTTTCAGATCAGTAGAAAGGCGGGAGGTGCTGACGCCAGGAGAGACTGGGCTACAGAGAGACGCGCAGCACAGAATTTTTTTACCGGACCGATCAGACCCTGCCTGGCTGAGCCTGCCCTGGTGAGTGCAGTATTAGTCTGTCTGCAGTTCAAAGCCGCCTGCTATATTACATTTATAAAAAGGGTCAGGCAAGGTTGGGACACAGTGACTGACTCGCTAGACTGCTCTCTCTCTCAGAGAGAGAGAGAGAGACAGAGACAGACAGGCGACAGCTTGCAGGACTCATCGTCTCCCCTGTCCCCTCACTTCAGTCACAGACAGTGCAATCCAGTGATCTAGTCGGGGCCACTTGAGTGAGGGGGGGGGATGCACTGCTGAGAGAGAATTAATTATAGTGACCCCTGCCCTGGCTGCAACATCCATCCATCTCTTGACTGGATGCTATCTATGTGATGTACAGGCAGCGGTTATCAGACAAGAATGGCAGTGGTGATTGTACAGAATTACAGATGTTCACAATCTGTCTTGCTATCCTGTACCCTGTCTGAATCCTCTGACCACCTCCTGTCTGCCATCCTCTGACCACCTCCTGTATGCCATCCTCTGACCATCTCCTGTCTGCCATCCTCTGACCACCTCCTGTCTGCCATCCTCTGACCATCTCCTGTCTGCCATCCTCTGACCACCTCCTGTCTGCCATCCTCTGACCACCTCCTGTATGCCATCCTCTGACCACCTCCTGTCTGCCATCCTCTGACCACCTCCTGTCTGCCATCCTCTGACCACCTCCTGTCTGCCATCCTCTGACCACCTCCTGTATGCCATCCTCTGACCATCTCCTGTCTGCCATCCTCTGACCACCTCCTGTCTGCCATCCTCTGACCATCTCCTGTCTGCCATCCTCTGACCACCTCCTGTCTGCCATCCTCTGACCACCTCCTGTATGCCATCCTCTGACCACCTCCTGTCTGCCATCCTCTGACCACCTCCTGTCTGCCATCCTCTGACCACCTCCTGTCTGCCATCCTCTGACCATCTCCTGTCTGCCATCCTCTGACCACCTCCTGTATGCCATCCTCTGACCATCTCCTGTCTGCCATCCTCTGACCACCTCCTGTCTGCCATCCTCTGACCACCTCCTGTATGCCATCCTCTGACCACCTCCTGTCTGCCATCCTCTGACCACCTCCTGTCTGCCATCCTCTGACCACCTCCTGTCTGCCATCCTCTGACCATCTCCTGTCTGCCATCCTCTGACCATCTCCTGTCTGCCATCCTCTGACCACCTCCTGTATGCCATTCTCTGACCACCTCCTGTATCCTCTCCGCCATCCTCTGACCACCTCCTGTCCACCATCCTCTGACCACCTCCTGTCTGCCATCCTCTGACCACCTCCTGTCTGCCATCCTCTGACCACCTCTGTATCCTGTCTGCCATCCTCTGACCATCTCCTGTCCCATCCTCTGACCATCTCCTGTCTGCCATGACCATCTCCTGTCTGCCATCCTCTGACCATCCTGTCTGCCATCCTCTGTCCTGTCTGCCATCCTCTGACCACCTCCTGTATGCCATCCTCTGACCACCTCCTGTCTGCCATCCTCTGACCACCTCCTGTCTGCCATCCTCTGACCACCTCCTGTCTGCCATCCTCTGACCACCTCCTGTCTGCCATCCTCTGACCATCTCCTGTCTGCCATCCTCTGACCATCTCCTGTCTGCCATCCTCTGACCACCTCTGTCCCATCCTCTGACCATCTCCTGTCCCATCCTCTGACCACCTCCTGTCTGCCATGACCACCTCCTGTATGCCATCCTCTGACCACCTCCTGTCTGCCATCCTCTGACCACCTCCTGTCTGCCATCCTCTGACCACCTCCTGTCTGCCATCCTCTGACCACCTCCTGTCTGCCATCCTCTGACCATCTCCTGTCTGCCATCCTCTGACCACCTCCTGTCTGCCATCCTCTGACCACCTCCTGTCTGCCATCCTCTGACCACCTCCTGTCTGCCATCCTCTGACCATCCTCTGCTGACCATCTCCTGTCCCATCCTCTGACCATCTCCTGTCTGCCATCCTCTGACCACCTCCTGTATGCCATTCTCTGACCACCTCCTGTATCCTGTCCGCCATCCTCTGACCACCTCCTGTCTCCTCTGACCATCCTCTGACCACCTCCTGTCTGCCATCCTCTGACCACCTCCTGTATCCTGTCTGCCATCCTCTGACCACCTCCTGTCTGCCATCCTCTGACCACCTCCTGTATCCTGTCTGCCATCCACCACCTCCTGTATGCTGACCATCCTCTGACCACCACCTCCTGTCTGCCATGCCATCCTCTGACCACCTCCTGTCTGCCATCCTCTGACCACCTCCTGACCACCTCTGCCATCCTCTGACCATCTCCTGACCACCTCTGCCATCCTCTGACCACCTCCTGTCTGCCATCCTCTGACCACCTCCTGTCTGCCATCCTCTGACCACCTCCTGTCTGCCATCCTCTGACCACCTCCTGTATGCCATCCTCTGACCACCTCCTGACCACCTCTGCCATCCTCTGACCACCTCCTGTCTGCCATCCTCTGACCACCTCCTGTCTGCCATCCTCTGACCATCTCCTGTCTGCCATCCTCTGACCACCTCCTGTATGCCATCCTCTGACCATCTCCTGTCTGCCATCCTCTGACCACCTCCTGTCTGCCATCCTCTGACCACCTCCTGTATGCCATCCTCTGACCACCTCCTGTCTGCCATCCTCTGACCACCTCCTGTCTGCCATCCTCTGACCACCTCCTGTCTGCCATCCTCTGACCATCTCCTGTCTGCCATCCTCTGACCATCTCCTGTCTGCCATCCTCTGACCATCTCCTGTCTGCCATCCTCTGACCATCTCCTGTCTGCCATCCTCTGACCACCTCCTGTCTGCCATCCTCTGACCACCTCCTGTCTGCCATCCTCTGACCACCTCCTGTCTGCCATCCTCTGACCACCTCCTGTATCCTGTCTGCCATCCTCTGACCACTCCTGTCTGCCATCCTCTGACCATCTCCTGTCTGCCATCCTCTGACCATCTCCTGTCTGCCATCCTCTGACCATCTCCTGTCTGCCATCCTCTGACCACCTCCTGTCTGCCATCCTCTGACCACCTCCTGTCTGCCATCCTCTGACCACCTCCTGTCTGCCATCCTCTGACCACCTCCTGTATGCCACCATCCTCTGACCACCTCCTCCTGTCTGCCATCCTCTGACCACCTCCTGACCACCTCTGCCATCCTCTGACCACCTCCTCCTGACCACCTATGCCATCCTCTGACCATCTCCTGTCTGCCATCCTCTGACCACCTCCTGTCTGCCATCCTCTGACCACCTCCTGTCTGCCATGCCATCCTCTGACCACCTCCTGTCTGCCATCCTCTGACCACCTCCTGTCTGCCATCCTCTGACCACCTCCTGTATGCCATCCTGACTGCCATCCTGTCCGCCACCTCTGACCACCTGTCTGCCATCCTCTGACCACCACCTCCCATCCTCTGACCACCTCTGCCATCCTCTGACCACCTCCTGACCACCTCTGCCATCCTCTGACCACCTCCTGTCTGCCATCCTCTGACCACCTCCTGTCTGCCATCCTCTGACCACCTCCTGTCTGCCATCCTCTGACCACCTCCTGTCTGCCATCCTCTGACCATCTCCTGTCTGCCATCCTCTGACCACCTCCTGTCTGCCATCCTCTGACCATCTCCTGTCTGCCATCCTCTGACCACCTCCTGTCTGCCATCCTCTGACCACCTCCTGTATGCCATCCTCTGACCACCTCCTGTCTGCCATCCTCTGACCACCTCCTGTCTGCCATCCTCTGACCACCTCCTGTCTGCCATCCTCTGACCATCTCTCCTGTCTGCTGCCATCCTCTGACCATCTCCTGACCACCTCTGCCTGTCCGCCATCCTCTGACCACCTCCTGTCCACCATGACCATTCCTGTCTGCCATCCTCTGACCACCTCCTGTCTGCCATCCTCTGACCACCTCCTGCCCATCCTCTGACCACCTCCTGTCTGTCTCCTCTGACCATCTCCTCTGCCATCCTCTGACCATCTCCTGTCTGCCATCCTCTGACCATCTCCTGTCCCATCCTCTGACCATCTCCTGTCTGCCATCCTCTGACCATCTCCTGTCTGCCATGTATCCTCTGACCACCTCCTGCCATCCTCTGACCACCTCCTGTCTGCTGACCACCTCCTGTCTGCCATCCTCTGACCACCTCCTGTCTGCCATCCTCTGACCATCTCCTGCTGCCATCCTCTGACCATCTCCTGTCTGCCATCCTCTGACCACCTCTGTATGCCATTCTCTGACCACCTCCTGCCTGTCCGCCATCCTCTGACCACCTCCTGTCTGACCATCCTCTGCCATCCTCTGACCACCTCCTGTCTGCCATCCTCTGACCACCTCCTGTCTGCCATCCTGACCACCTCCTGCCTGTCTGCCATCCTCTGACCACCTCTCTGACCACCTCTGCCATCCTCTGACCATCTCTGTCTGCCATCCTCTGACCATCTCCTGCCCATCCTCTGACCAGACCACCTCTGTATCCTGTCCGCCATCCTCTGACCACCTCTGTCCACCATGATCCTCTGACCACCTCCTGTCTGTCTGCCATCCACCATCCTGTCTGCCACCTCTGATGACCATCCCATCCTCTGAGTCTCATCCTCTGACCATCTCCTGTATCCTCTGACCACCTCCTCCTCTGACCACCTCTGCATCCTCTGTCTCCTCTGACCATCTCCTGTCTGCCATGCCATCCTGTATGCTCTGACCACCTCCTGTATCCTGTCCGCCATCCTCTGACCACCTCCTGTCCACCATCCTCTGACCACCTCCTGTCCCATCCTCTGCCATCCTCTGACCACCTCCTGTCTGCCATCCTCTGACCACCTCCTGTCTGCCATCCTCTGACCACCTCCTGTCTGCCATCCTCTGACCACCTCCTGTCTCCTGTCTGCCATCCTGTCTGCCATCCTCTGACCATCTCCTGACCACCTCTGCCATCCTCTGACCATCTCCTGACCACCTCTGCCATCCTCTGACCATCTCCTGTCTGCCATCCTCTGACCATCTCCTGACCACCTCTGCCATCCTCTGACCTGTCCGCCATCTCCTGTCTGCCATCCTCTGACCATCTCCTGTCTGCCATCCTCTGACTACCTCCTGTCTGCCATCCTCTGACCACCTCCTGTATGCCATCCTCTGACCACCTCCTGTCTGCCATCCTCTGACCACCTCCTGTCTGCCATCCTCTGACCATCTCCTGTCTGCCATCCTCTGACCATCTCCTGTCTGCCATCCTCTGACCATCTCCTGTCTGCCATCCTCTGACCACCTCCTGTCTCCTGTCTGCCATGCCATTCTCTGACCCCTCCTGTATCCTGTCCGCCATCCTCTGACCACCTCCTGTCCACCATCCTCTGACCACCTCCTGTCTGCCATCCTCTGACCACCTCCTGTCTGCCATCCTCTGACCACCTCCTGTCTGCCATCCTCTGACCACCTCCTGTCTGCCATCCTCTGACCACCTCCTGTATCCTGTCTGCCATCCTCTGACCATCTCCTGTCTGCCATCCTCTGACCATCTCCTGTCTGCCATCCTCTGACCATCTCCTGTCTGCCATCCTCTGACCATCTCCTGTCTGCCATCCTCTGACCATCTCCTGTCTGCCATCCTCTGACCATCTCCTGTCTGCCATCCTCTGACCACCTGTTCTGTACCCTGTCCGCCTCTCCGATCATCTCCTATAGCATGTCTGCAGTCTCTGATCATCTCCTGTTGCATGTCCGCAGTCTCTGACCGTCTCCTGTACTATGCCCGCAGTCTCTGACCATCTCCTGTACTATGCCCGCAGTCTCTGACCGTCTCCTGTACTATGCCCGCAGTCTCTGACCGTCTCCTGTACTATGCCCGCAGTCTCTGACCGTCTCCTGTACTATGCCCGCAGTCTCTGACCATCTCTTGTACTATGCCCGCAGTCTCTGACCGTCTCCTGTACTATGCCCGCAGTCTCGGATCGTCTTCTGTACTATGCCCACAGTCTCTGACCATCTCCTGAACCACGTCTGCAGTCTCTGATCATCTCCTTTAGTATTTTGGGGGGAGAGCCATTCGCACTTGCGCAGCAATCGTGATGCTTTGTGATGCATCGCGGAATCGAATCGTGGACTTGATAATCATAATCGCATCGAATCGTGAGACCGGTGAAGATGCGCAGCCCTAATGGATATATATATATATATGGTTATATATATATATATATATATATATAACTAAAAACTGCAGTTGTCACAGATCCAGCCCTCAGTGCTGCTGCTGCCTCCACTCTCCCCCCTCCTCGCACACTGTACCGATCGGTACAGAGAGGAGAGGGAGGAACCGGCGTCATTATGTTTACAAGTGATCGCTCCGTCATTTGATGGAGCGATCACGTGGTAAATGACCGCTATAAGTGGCAATTTACCACGATCCGTGATGCGCCGGGTCTATGATAGCCTAGCTGAGACTGATGACATGTAAATATGTCACGTGACAGGAGTAAGCCAATAGGATGTGATGGAGGCGGACCATCACATTTCATGGCAAATCACAATTCATGGCAATGCACCGGAGGCTCGTTACAGAGATTGGAGATGCAGGGTGGGGGGGACACCCCGCATCACCGATCGCCGCGTTGCGCGCCGCCAGGTAATCCTGCAGGATGTCAATAGACATCCAGTCAGGATTTCAGAACTACTTTCTGGACGTCAATTGACTATTGACCAGGTGGGAAGTTGTTAAAGGGGTTGTAAAGGTACAAGTTTTTTTACCTTAATGCATCCTATGCATTAAGGTAAAAAAACATCTCACAGCACCGCCCCCCCCCGAGCCCCCGTTGTACTTACCTGACCGTTCGAATCTCCCGGGCGCGTCCACGTCGTCCTCTTCGGTTCCCAGCCTGGCCGTTGATTGGCTAGGCTGGGCGGATTGATAGCAGCGCAGCCATTGGCTGGCGCTGCTGTCAATCAGAGCGGATGACGCGGCGCGCTGGGGGGCGGAGCCGAGTGATACAGTCGGCGGCTATGGCCGCCGCTGTATCACGGGAGCACGCTCGCAAAAGCTTTCCTCCGTGCGAGCGCCCTCGCATGAAGAGGGAAAGCTTTTGCAAGGAGGAGCCCAGACAGCCGCCGAGGGACCCCAGAAGACCGGGCCACTCTGTGCAAAACGAACTGCACAGTGAAGGTAAGTATAACATGTTTGTTATTTTTTTTTTTTAAAAGCCCTTTAAGTGTCCCTTTATGTGTCATCAGGGTGCCGCATCCATCTATTTCTTCATCTGGACATATACAAAACAAAGCACGTTAATAGTATAGATCTACATTCGGGGATATAATATCATTTTTGAATCATATTTTTAATAGTAATCTAATTGAGTTATTGTGCTCACCTATTTTGTTGGACTTTTAAAGGGACTACATAAGGCGCCTCGTGCCGGTCGTGCGAACATGTCCTTTTTTTCCCCAAAGGCTTTCTTTTGGTGGTAATGTCGATTTTTATTTTTGCATAAACAAAAAAAGAGCGACAATTTTGAAGAAAAATACATTGCATAATAATATCCCAATTAAAAAAAAAAACACATTTTTTTTCTCAGAACATACATATTTTTGGTAAAAAAAAAAAAAAAAAATCCTCATGGTAGCCAAAAAATGGGGAGAGAATTATTATTTTTTATTATTTTTTTTTTACCCAGCAGATTGCTGTGGATTCACATTTATTCTGCTGCTGGACCTTGTTTACACTTAAGGGGGGGGGGGTGGAATATGTGAAGGAAGGAAAACACAGATCGGGCTCCTCCCTTCCAGAGTCTAAAAATAATTTATATTGCAAACGGCCGCTAGTTTGGTTATTGGGCCGTGTCCAAGGGACACGACAAACACAGGGCTTAAAGCGCGGCTGGGAACGCCAGAAAGACATAAATTAGAGGCCGCGCTGTTGCCGTCATAGTCTAACATAGAACGACTCAACTGGTAATTAATAGATATTAAGGAATATGTGAAGTCAAAAAAATAATTTATATTGTATTGGTTAATTAAAATAAATTAGAATAGTCCTACTGTTTTAGTAGATAACATTCCACATGAATGATCACCGAGATAAGTGGATGGATATATGGGGCTTTAGGCCAATGTTTACTAATGAGGAGGCACTGATGTGCACTAATGAGGAGGCACCGACGTATAATAATGAGGAGGCACCAACGTATGCTAATGAGGAGGCAACGACGTGCACTGATGGGCGCTCATGAGGAGGCATCGTTCTACGCTAATGAGGAGGCACCAACGTGCACTAATGAGGAGGCACCAACGTGCACTAATGAGGAGGCACTTATGTGCACTAATGAGGAGGCTCCGACATGCACTAATGCGGAGGCACTGATGTGCATTAATGAGGAGGCACTGTTGTACGCTAATGAGGAGGCACCAACGTACGCTAATGAGGAGGCACCTGGATGCTGGATGGGACCGGTGGAAATGTCCCATGGACTGTGCGCTCATTTTATTGGCAGTTGGGTAATTTTGTGCTTCTGGGGAGAAAAAATAAAGCATTTATTTCTATTCCTGCTATTTACACTTAATTTATTGATGCTACACAGAATCTGTGGACATATAAAATGGTTGTAAACCTTGAACGATATTTATACTTTGTGGCCACCTAGAGATAGAAATCACAATGTGATCTCTGACTGCGCTGAGATCTTGGTGATAAAGACCAGGGAAAGGGGGTGAGTCCTGTGGGCAGTTATGTTCTGGACACTATATGATAAAATAGAAGGAATCTCCTCCTGCAGCCCCCATACAGAGCCCAGAACATGTCTGTCCACATGACTACTCCCAGTGACAATGATGGGGATGGTGGTGATGGGGCAGCAGCTCTGTCATGTGCAATCCTTTACTTTACAATTGGGTTGCCTGTCAGATCTGTGCATCTCCTTCACACCTGATACCTGTCACCTCACACCTGACACCTTCAATCTGATTGGCTGCCCAACGGTCAACTGCAGAGTCAGCCAACTGACATATTCTGCTGTGAATTAGTGGGAATGTGTTGGAAAAGTTTTTTTTATGTGTATTGTGTGACTATTTGTAGAAATGTAAAATGGCTTCTAATGACACGTTGCTTAACTAGCCTAATTCTATTGTTTGTGTTACTTCTTTAAATCAAACTTTGCTAAGAATTGTAAAAAGGCACTGTGACTGGCAATAAAGCTTGTTTGCGTCATGAGCCACCGGTGGTCTTTTAGCCAATAGTATTCTTCCTGTTGACCCTATAAAGGTCGTCACACACCTCGTGTCTGTATGGGACTTTTGCTTTTTCTCTTAGCATGAAGATCTCATCAAGTTATACCGGTGCAACTGAAATAAAATATCTTGCTTCTGAAACACTTGAAGTTTGACTGATCACAGGGGAAGAATTATCCTATAATTTTTGGTCCTTCTAGCCGCTACCAATGTGTGAAGCCCGGGTCCAATGGTCGATCAGAAATCGGATCTCAAAACTCACTGACAAAATAAGTCCCCCCAATTAACATTAGTGGTCAAATAGGGGCCGATTGCTACCGGGACCCGGGTTCAACCATCTGGTTCCGAACCTGCCGTGATTCAGTACTTCTAGTGTAGCCACCGGTGGTCTTTTAGCCAATAGTATTCTTCCTGTTGACCCTATAAAGGTCGTCACACACCTCGTGTCTGTATGGGACTTTTGCTTTTTCTCTTAGCATGAAGATCTCATCCAGTTATACCGGTGCAACTGAAATAAATTATCTTGCTTCTGAAACACTTGAAGTTTGACTGATCACAGGGGAAGAATTCATAGCATTCCCAGTATTGTCATTCGTTTTTTATTATTCTTATTAATTAAAATTCTATTCCCTACGTTTTTTGGCTCTGCATAACTTCTGCATACTTTCAGCTATTAAAACCATTCAACTTCTAAAATATTCAGCTAATGATGGGACTTTTTCAATTTTTTTTGTACTATTTATACTTTTTTTTTAATATTTAAGCTTTTTAACACTTTTTTTAACATTGAAGTCAATGAGAGGATGCTTCAAATGCTTAAAATCTCCGTCCTCTCCCAAAAAAATTCGGAAAAAAAGAGTGGATGATGTCACTGCTGAAGCAAGCTCTTCCAAAGAGACCCTATGAGGGTAGAGAGCTACACTGTGGGTCCATCCAAGATGCCTAATTTTATTTCGCCAAAGCTGGATGGTATCCGGACCTCATGGACAAGGTGTCGCCTGTAATGTCTCTCTTCGCAGGACTGGGCTCTGGGGTCCAGCACTTTCACTCTATGGGCCAGATTCACGAACAGTTAGGCTGGCGGATCGAGTGATCCGCCAGCCTAACTGTGACTTTGAGCCGGCGTTTCTGTTTTCTGTAACCAGAAAACAAGAAACGCCGGGTTGAAGTTCCGATGCGAGCAGCGTAACTGAGTTTCGCCATCGCATTGTTACTTCAACTTAAAAATGGCGCCGGGGGCGTTCCCGCCGATTTACGCTCAAAAAATATGTTAATGAGCGGAAATCGGCAATTCACGATCGAATTCCGGCGCGACGCAATGACGATACAACGTTTCCGGACGGGATACGCGGCGCATAGATATACCTACATGGGGTTGGAGTATCCTATGTTAGGTATAGGCGTCGTCATCGCGTCGGGAAAAAAAAAAAAAACGTCGCTTGCGTAAAACGGTCATGAATGGGAATGTGACGTCATTGACGTTCATTCACAGATTTTGGAGCATGCGCACGGGGATGTTTTGACACTCGACGCATGCGCAGTACGTTGGCGGCGGGATCGCGCTTAGTTAGCATACTACACGCCCCGTACCCGCCCAATTTGAATTCCGCCGGCTCATTTGCGATGCGCTGCCGCAACTTTAGGAGCAAGTGCTTCGTGAATGACAGCACTTGCTCCTAAAATTTCTGCAGCGCAACGCAAATGAGAAGCGTTACTCCAGAGCAAAGATGCTCTGGACTACCTGAATCTGGCCCCAGGGAAGAGGCCTCCTTTAAGTAGGAACCCATACCCCTGAAGGTTGGCACACAGACCCCGCCGTGATGGGGGAAGATTGATATCTGCCTGGCAGTAAATCTACAGTGAGGACAAGGTGAGTCAGGAAAAAGTCCTTAGTTTTAAACTTAAGGACATTTCCTATTTAGCGTGGGTGTAATTTTTGAAGCCGCCACTGGGGGGGAGTAAAGAGCTGAGTTGTGACTCACCAAGCTCCAAAGAAGTGTCAGTCCAAGCGACAGCACACTCCTTCCGCTGCAAGCTCTGCCTTAGACATTGCCCTCCTCGTCCTTCCAGATAAGGACCCCATACACAGGAGAACGCCATTAATCGCCCAGGGTGCGGAGGATCCCCCTCGGACGTGCGTGCGCACGGGGGCATGCTTTATGATGGTCTCAATGGCAGGGGGACGGGCCAGAATAGGCACGGGGTCACCCTTGCGCGGCCACGCTTTATAACGGCAGTCAGGCAGGAAGGAAGAACCCAGGGCTGGTGCAAGGATTTTTGACACCCTAGACAAAACCTCAACTTGACGCCCCCTACTCCTCCCCCTTTTCCCGGTACATGTAAACCCCACCTTTTTAATGAAGCACCTATCAAATGCAGCCTCACCAATGCCCATCAAATTCAGCCTTACCCACACCCATCAAATTCCACCTCACCTGTGGTAATCAAATACAGCCTCACGGTGCCCATCAAATGCAGCCTCACCCGCGCCCATCAAATGCAGCCTCACCCGCGCCCATCAAATACAGCCTCACCCGCGCCCATCAAATACAGCCTCACCCGCGCCCATCAAATACAGCCTCACCCGCGCCCATCAAATACAGCCTCACCCGCTCCCATCAAATACAGCCTCGCCAGTGCCATCAAATGCAGCCTTGCCAGCGCCCATCAAATGCAGCCTCGCCAGCGCCCATCAAATGCAGCCTCGCCAGCGCCCATCAAATGCAGCCTCGCCAGCGCCCATCAAATACAGCCTCGCCAGCGCCCATCAAATACAGCCTTGCCAGCGCCCATCAAAAAAGTCTCACCTGCGCCCATCAAATACAGCCTCACCCGCGCCCATCAAATACAGCCTCACCCGCGCCCATCAAATTCCATCTCACCCGCACCTATCAAATACAGCCTTACCCGCGCCCATTAAATACAGTCTCACCAGCGCCCATTAAATACAACCTCGCCAGCGCCCATCAAATACAGTTAAACCCGCGCCAATCAAATACAGTTTAACCCGCGCCCATCAAATACAGTTTAACCCGCGCCCATCAAATACAGTTTAACCCGCGCCCATCAAATACAGCCTCGCCAGTGCCCATCAAATACAGCCTCGCCAGTGGCCATCAAATACAGCCTCGCCAGTGCCCATCAAATACAGCCTCGCCAGCGCCCATCAAATACAGCCTCGCCAGCGCCCATCAAATACAGTTTTGCCAGCGCCCATCAAATACAGCCTCGCCAGCGCCCATCAAATACAGCCTCGCCAGCGCCCATCAAATACAGCCTCGCCAGCGCCCATCAAATACAGTCTCACCCGCGCCCATCAATGCTGCTTCACCACCGCCAGACTGACACAGCATCAGGAAAGCGTGGGGGGGGGGGCCTGTGCTGTGCAGCTGGACACTGTAGAGCGGAGAGCGACCTCGGAGCGAACTGTGGACACATGTCACACAGACAGCAGAGAGGGAGGGGCTGCTGCCTGATTTAAAAAAAAAAAAAACTCGAAGCGGAGAGCGTACAAGGGGCTGCTGGACACTGACACGAGGGCATGACAAATCAAAGAGCGGAGAGCGCCGGGGGCTTGCAGCCGGGACCCATGCCATGTCATGTGACACTGATGTCAGAGGGCCGAGCGGAGATCTCGAGCCGCGCTCGGGGGTGGGGGAGGGGGGGGCTGGCGGCGCTGCTTATGTCAGGGCGGCTGGCGGATTGTGTGGAAGCTCTGTGGAGCAGAGGACAGTTCGGGAGTAAAATAACCAGTGGCCGGGCGCCCTAGGCAGAAGTGCGCCCTAGGCGGTTTCCTAGTCTGCCTAGTGGTAGCGCCGGCCCTGGAAGAACCTCACGTGCCTGGAGCTTGCCTGCAAGGGACAGAGCAGCATTTAAGGGCATGTAAGTTCTCCATGTGGTTGGCTGAGCACTCCCCAAAAAATAAGACACCCACTCTGGCATGAAACTGTGTGTTATTAGTTGCATACTTAAAGGGGTTGTAAAGGTTTGTTTTTTTATTTTCTAAATGGGTTCCTGTAAGCTCGTACATTGTTGGTTCACTTACCTTTTCCTTCCATTTCCCTTCTAAGGGCCAGATTCAGGTAGATGGGAGCATCTTTGCTCTGGGGTAACGTTTCTCATTTACGTTACTCTGGCGAAATTTTAGAAGTAAGTGCTGTTATTCATGAAGCACTTGCTCCTAAAGTTGCGGCAGCGTATCGTAAATGAGCCGGCGGAATTAAATTGGGCGGGTACGGGGCATGTATTATTTAAACTAAGCGCGATCCCGCGGCGAACGTACTGCGCATGCGACGACTGTCAATGCATCCCAGTGCGCATGCTCCAAATTCTGTCAGTGAACGTCAATGACGTCAAATCCCCATTCATGGACGTTTTACGCAAGCGACGCGTTTTTTATTTATTTTTTTTCGACGCGATGACGACGGCTATACTTAACATAGGATACTCCACTAGGGGGCTGCTTTATCTTTACGCCGCGTATCGCTTACGGAAACATCGGAAAGTCACTGCGTCGCGCCCGATTACGATCGTGAATTGCCGATTCCCGCTGATTAACATATTTTTTCTGCGTAAATCAGCGGGAACGCCCCCGGCGCCATTTTTAAATTAAAGTTGCGATGCGATGGCGAAATTCAATTGCGCCGATCGCATCGGAACTCCAACCCGGCGTTTCTTGTTTTCTGGTTACAGAAAACAGAAACGCCGGCTTAAAGTGACAGTTACGCTGGAGTATTACTGATACTCCAGCCTAACTCTACCTGAATCTGGTCCTAAGTGTTTTTTTATTCTTGTTTTCTTAGAATTTCTCACTTCCTGTTCCTCCTCAGTAAGGTGTTCCGTAAGTTGTTCTGGCTGACTAACCACCGCTCGCATGATGGTGGCAAGCTTACTGAGGAGCAACAGGAAGTGAGAAATTCAGACAAAGAAAAAAAAACATTTAGAAGGGAAATTGAAGAAAAAGGTAAGTGAACTAACAATGCGCTAGCTTAACCACTTAAGACCCAGAGAACTATGCAGGTTAAGGACCTTGCCCCTTTTTGCGATTCGGCACTGCGTTGCTTTAACTGACAATTGCGCAGTCGTGTGGCGTGGCTCCCAAACAAAATTGGCGTCCTTTTTTTCCCACAAATAGATCTTTATTTTGGTGGTATTTGATCACCTCTGTGTTTTTTTTTTTTTGCGCTATAAACAAAAATAGAGCGACAAATTTGAAAAAAAATCTATATTTTGTTCTCACTTTCGGCCGATACATATTCTTCTACCTATTTTTGTTAAAAAAAAACCAAAAAAAAAACGCAATAAGCGTTTACAAAATAGGGGATAGTTTTATTGCATTTCTATTAAAAAATGTTACTACTAATGGTGGTGATCAGCGTTTTTTTTTTTTTTTTCGTGACTGCGACATTATATCGGACAAATTTGACACATTTTTGCGACCATTATCATTTTCACAGCAAAAAGTGGTATAAAAATTTACTGATTACTGTGAAAATTACAATTGTAGTTTAGGAGTTAAAGGAACCTATTTAGAAAAAAAAAGAAAACCTTTACAACCCCTTTAATTCTAGATTGCTAAACTAGCACAGTAGTATATGGATTTGTTGGTACCTTGGCTTTGCTTGGCTCTTCCCAAAGAAGGGGCGCTAGACACCCCCCCCTCTCGCCACCATCCAGTGCTTCTCTGGGCTCTCCCGTCCCATCGGGGGCCCAGAGAGATGATCGCCATCCGCCGGATGGCGAACGCACACGCAAGTCCCGCCCACGTATGTAAACGTCATTCAAACCACACATGTGAGTTCTCGCCGCGTGCGGTAAAGCTTGTGCAACAATTCTAGCACTAGACCTCCTCTGTAACGCTAAACTAGTAACCTGTACATTTTTGAAAGCGTTGTCTATGGAGATATTTAAGTAACAAAGTTTGGCGCCATTCCATGAGTGTGCGCAATTTTAAAGCATGACATGTTAGGTATTTATTTACTCAGCGTAACATCATCTTTCATATTTTAGAAAAAAATTGGGCTAACTTTACTGTTTTATTTTTTTTTATTCGTGAAACGGCGTTTGAAAAATTATTGAGCAAATACCGTGCAAGATAAAAAGTTGCAATGACCGCAATTTTATTCCCTAGGGTGTCTGCTAAAAAAAACATATATAGTGTTTGGGGGTTCTGAGTAATTTTCAAGAAAAATAATGATTTGTATTTGTAGGAGAGGAGTGCCAGAATAGGCCCGGTATGGAGGTGGGTTTTAAAGCCCGGTATTGAAGTGGTTAAACAGAGTGTCTATGGGGCTGGTTAGAGTGGATGATGTCACAGATAGAGCCCAGAGCTTTACAAAAAATGATCTTGGTTCCTTCTCTATAAATTGCTCTCACGCCCACAAGATCTACTTGTTTATACATCAAAACGTAGGTATTATGTGTTTCGTTTTGTGATACGCCTTTTGCTTTTGGCTGGCTGAGCTTCCAAATGACAAGAGTTCTACACTTGGATCATCGCTCTGCTGGGGTTTTTTGCCTTCCTCTGGATCAACTGTGGGTATGGAGTTGGGTGTATGGGAGGATGTACTGTGTTTTACTTTGTTTTATTTTTTTATTTTTTTATGGTTGAACTGGATGGACTGTGTCTTATTTCAACCTGACTAACTATGTAACTATGTAACTTTCTTCCATTGACTGTCCAGAGAGGCCCGGAGCAAAAACAACTGCCATCCACCAGGCAGCTCAGGAGGGAAGGGAGCCCAGCCCGGGCCCCCCAGCAAAAACGGACAGCGGCGGGCCCTGTAGGCCCCGCGAGGCACGGGGGGGGCGACCAGGGGGCTCCAAAGCGGCAGCTAGGCCTGCCCTACGTGTGGAACAGGCTGCTGCGGGCTCTCACCCCGGTTGTGCACCGGTGGTTTATGTGCCTCGGCGAGGGAGATCGATCGCAGCGGTGACTAGCCCCTTGCCTTCTACGGCTAGCCACCTCCTGTCCAGCCCTGAGGAGGGGGGGCGTGGGGGAGCGGGAGACAGCAGCAGAGGTACAGCACCCAGAAAAGCGATGGGGAAATCCGTGCACGGGTCCAGAGTGCGCAGAGTGAGTGATGCCAGCTCTGGGCCCTCGACTGCCAGGCCCGAGTCGCCTGGTGGGCCATCATCTGAGGAGCCTGAGATCGTTCGGAGTGGGAGCTGTCGGGTTCCGAGGAGGAGGAGTTTGTGCCCGGGACACAGTTTACAGCGCTGGAGACGAGTGTTTCGGCTGTTGGGATTGCTTCCAGGCAGCCCGGTAAGTAGTTTTCATCAATTTCTACTGTGTTGCAAAATGCTGGTGTGTTGGTAGGGGGACGGGGGGAGGGTCCCCGTAGTCGTTTGGTAGTGCCCGCAGTGGCGGGGGTAGTGAGGTAAGGCCTAGTGCCTGGGGGAAAAAGGTTGGAGGGGATGCAGGTTTGCATCGGTTGTTTGGTAGGGTTGGTAGCTTTGGTGAGCCAGGCTGGGGGGACAATCCCGATGTTAGCCCTGCGGCAGCTTGGGTGCTGGCAGGGGGGTATGGCTGGGGGTAGTGACGGTGGGCAATCCAGGGTTAAGGTGTAGGCGGTGGGAGACTCCGCAAAGAAGAGGGATCTGGTCCGGTTGTCGGGCGCAAAAGGGGGAAGGGTATACTTGTTATGAGGCACCCTTGGGTTCACATTTTAAGCAGGAGGTGAGAGAGAAGGGCTGGAAGAGCGAATATGAAGAGATATTTGCGCATTTGCCTCTGGGGAAGTTTAACCTGGTCAGGGTTAAGCCTGAGTCCTAAAAGGAAGATGAAGCAAAGGGAGGTATAGGTTTATACCCAGGACTTTTGCGAAGTGGTCGCAGTCATACTAGATCGGGGTGTGCGTGATCAGTGAGAAAAAACTCTGAACACTGTTCGGCGCTTTTCAGTTAACAGGAGGCGATTAGCAAGGCCTATCGGTGTTACGGAGGCACGGGATGGCTCCGTTTGCGACGAACAGTTCAGGCCACGCAGGGCGGTGGGACCGGACATGTAGGTGGAGAGACCGAGGGCTTTGGCCTTGGGATGCAGCTCATGTCGGTCCACGAACGTCCACAACGTTTTCGGGGGGGGGGCTGTGTAACCTATTCCCCGGGACAGTCGGCCGGAAATGGAAAAGGGGGTCTGCTGGCAGTGTAATGAGGGTAACTGCAAGTTTGGGTGGTCCTGCCGGTTCAAGCACGAGGGCTCCGGCTGCGGTGTAACCATCCCTCTTTCCTGGGTTCTGTGAGCAAGGCAAGGTACGTCCCGGAGATTTTACGAGTAAGAGGGAGGACTACGGTGATGGTGTAGAGCAGTGGTCTCCAAACTGCGGCCCTGGGGCCGGATGTGGCCCTTTGCCTGCCTTTATCCGGCCCTTGGGTCACTACTACCAAATATACAAGATACTATTCTGCCAACTGACACCAGCAATGAATGAATGAATCTCCCAATGACACCAATAACGAGAAACTATATCCTCCCACTGATACTAATTATAGGGCAATATTGCTTTCCAATGATACCAATGATGGGGTATTACTCCTCCCCTCCCAATGATACGAATGAAGGGGCACTGTTCCTTCCAATTAAACCAATGATTGGGCACTGCTTCTCCCCCAATACCAATTATGGCGATGTTTATTCCCATAGTCTGGCCCCCTTAAAGTCTGAGGGTCAATAAACTGGCCCTTTGTTTAGAAAGTTTGGAGACCCCTGGTTATAGAGGATGCGACCGTTTCTCGGTAGCACCCCAACAGGGCGGCTGCCCGGTCGTTGGAGGGGGGGTTTTCAGAGGGTTTTAGCATTCCTTGCAAGCTGGGGGTGGCCCCCCCCCCATGCCTAACAATTGGCACTCCGCGCTACGTCACCCTGCGGTGGTTTCGGATACACTGCGGTAGGAAGTAGCTCTGGGCCAAATGGGGTGCCCATTCTCTCCGCCCCCCCTTCATATGAGTTGGTTGTTTTTCCCCTTTGGGGTGGGGCCAAACGAGGAGCCGAACAAGTTTAGGCTCATTCATCACCTGTCCTTACGGGAGGGGGGGTGTACGAGGCTATTAGCGTGGGGTATTGTACGGTATGTTACGCCTCAGTTGATGGGGCGGTTGATTGGGTCAGGGGTATGGTCGAGGGGGGTTGATGGCCAAGCCTTACATCGAGGCTGCCTTTCGGCTTCTCCCAGTACTCCCGGATAGTTTCCGGCTATTGGTCTGTCACTGGGAGGGGGAGTTCAAGAGGGACAAGTGGGTACCGGTGGGTTGCTCGGTTCATGTGCCTTGTGGGTACAGTTTAGTTTGTTTCTAGAATGGGTGGGTCGGTATGTGGCTGGAGTGAACTCCTTGGTCCACTATCGGGTCGACTTCCTCAGCGTTTGCCTGGCTGGGTCGCGTATCTGCGCAGTGTTTTGGCCACTCTGGAACGCATTGTGGAGCGATTTGGGGTGCCGCTGGCATCCGAGAAAAGGTAGGGGCCGAAGTCGGTCATACAATTTTTTGGCATAGTAATAGGCTCGGAGGCAATGGAGTGCAGATTACCATGGGACAAACTGGAAAGCCTCACGGCAAAAAATAGGCGAGATATTGGGTTCACAGAAAGTACAAATCTAAGCGCGGCAGTCGCTCCTGGGAAAACGTATTTTCGTGTGTCTTATTCTTCCTATAGGGCAAATCGTTTGCACGCGCCGCTCGGCAAGCACGGCGGGGGGTTAAGTCACCCAAACGCTTTGTGGGTTTGTAAAGGAACACAAGGAAGACCTGTCGGTTTGTCACTCCGTTTTGGAGTCCTCTAACAGTACGGCTCTGTGGATGTTCGGTCCGGTCAGCAATGTTGACATGGAACTGTTCACAGATGCGGCCGGGGGTTCGGGCTTTGGTGCATTCTTGCAGGGACAGTGTAGGGTGGGTCCTTTGCCTCAGTCCTGGTGCCAGCAGGGTTCACTAAGAACTTGGTTCGGCTGGAACTGTTTTCCGGTAGTGCTGGCGGTGGAATTATGGGGGCCCTGCCATCCGGTCTGTTTACATGGTAATAATCTGGGGGTGGTACAGGTGTTCAACAGGGTGATGGCTCCTCTCCCCCGGTTATTCGTCTCTTGCGGCACCTGGAGCTGTGCTGTTTCCAGGGGTATACCGGGAGTGGACTAGGTTGTGGCGGACGCCTTGTCCCGGTTTGCAGTGGGGACAGGTTCTGGGTTTGGTGCGTTAGGCAGAGTAGCAAGTGGTCCCCTGTCCAGCGTGTGAGTGGAGGATTCAGTTTGAATCATCTCACAGAAGGTCGGTAAGGTGAGGAAACATGGGCGGCCTAAGAGAAGGTCTGGTTGGTGTGGCAGATGCTGGTTCGAGGGGCGGAGATGCAGCTGGCGGGTCCAGAGGTATGGGTCCTGATTCGATATTGTTTGTCCAGGAACATAGAGTCTGGGATGTCACAGTTGGTACTCGATAAGAAAAGTTGTTCAGTCTGGTATTCTCGTTTGAGTGGCTAAGGTGCCTGGAATTTTACTATGGTTTTTGGGTGCGACAAGCGCTCAAGGGATATAGCCAGCAGGAACGACTCGGCACCCAGTATCGTTACATCTTAAGAGGTGTTATGGGGAATATGGGGACATTGTGTTTATCCCGGTATGGGGTTGTGTCGTTTCTGCACAGTGTTTTGGTCTGGCAAATATCTTTGGAGCATTCGGGGTGGGCGAGTTAGTTAGCCCCTCCAAGAAACAGTTCAAGGTGGCTGCTGAAGTGTGAGGGGTTCATGAAGGGGCCACACTGCTTCTAAGCAGATCCAAAACGGATCAGAGGGGGTGAGGTAAGTCAGTG
Organism: Rana kukunoris; assembly: GCA_029574335.1. Taxonomy (NCBI): domain Eukaryota; kingdom Metazoa; phylum Chordata; class Amphibia; order Anura; family Ranidae; genus Rana; species Rana kukunoris. The sequence continues at coordinate 60,511 of JAJQKJ010000015.1, forward strand.
CAGGTGGTCACTGTTGTGGGTTCAGACCTTTGCCCAGTCGGGCTGGTGGGGAATTCCGGCAGGTACGCCTGAAGGTGGGCGGTTCATTTGGTTACATAAGTAGGGGGCTCCAGGGTCACGGTATCAGTTCGTGGCAGGGTTTGGGCCTAGTGGAGAAAGAATTTCCCTGGCGTTCCCTTAGGATTGGGGCAGCGACAGAGGCTGCACGTGATCGTCTTGATGAGGAAACAGTCAAGGGGATAGGCAGGTGGGAGTCGAAGAGGTTTCCACTAGATGCAGGCCACAATGGTTGGTGGGCCTGGCGTAGGGGTAATTTGGTGGTTGCATCAATGGTTGTATAGGTTGCTTACTGTCTTTCAGGTACAGTGCAAGGATTGGTCTGGATTATGGGCCACTCCTTCGGAGATTGGGGGGGCTTGGAGAGTGTATGTGCGACCGGTGGGTCGACAGCTGGGGTTTCCGAGACTGCAGGCTCGTGTACATTGGTTGCGTTTCCCAGGAATGATGTGGAAGTAGAGTGGTATCGGAAGTGCACAGGTTTGCACGTTGGGACCGACCACTGGAGGTACTGGTTCTCCATGTAGGAGAAATGATCTAGGGGGTGAGGTCAATGCTGGGGTCGTGAGGTTCCCGGATACGATAGTGGTATGATCGGTCATCGTGGCTAGGACATCATAGAGGATGGCCAGACAGTGGAGTGGGTGAAAAAGAGCTTGGTGGAAGATGGACAGAGAGGTGGTGGGGGTACTGCGGTCAGTGGTCGTCTCTGAGCCAGCCTGTCGGCTTGAGGCCTATGACCAGGGGTTAGATAACGCAGTGCCAACCAAATGTGGTTTGTAAGTAGAAACGGGGGCCTGGCCGTCAGGCATCTGGGAGTTGGAGGTGTCTACATGAAGATACCTTAGGAGTGATGGAGTTTACTGCACAGATGTTGGTATCGATATGGTGGGGGTTGGGCCCGTAGGATGGGGTACAGCAAGCATTGAGGGTGTGGAGGTGTGCCCAAAGGCAAGGGGTTACCTTTGGGTGCTGGTGGCGGGTGTTTGGACTTTGCAGGAGAAGAAATTACCCCAAATATGGATGCCATTACCCAGAGGTGGTATGGGTTCTGAAGGGGTGTGGTTTCCAGTCTACCAAGGTGTAGCTGGAATGTTGGTTAATGGGGGCACTGCGGTCAGTGGTCGTCTCTGAGCCAGCTTGTCGGCTTGAGGCCTATGACCAGAGGTGAGGTACCGCAGTGCCAATAAAATGTTATAATGTTAAAAGGTTTTACAAGTCAGTGTTAGTGGTGCCTGCAAAGTCCAGCATTAGTATGAGAAGAAACTGTTTTTCTCAGGAATTATATGGTTTATATATGTTATTTATTATTGGATGTTATCTAAAATAAAGGAGGCTGCTACGGCCAGTTTTACTCCAAGTTACAGTGGTGGTCTCATTATTATTAAAGGTTTAAGGGGGAGTATAAACAGTGTGTCCTAGCAGTAAAGGTTATATCTGGAATACCATAGTCCTGTATAAAATTCTTCTGATTTAGACATTAATGGCTGTGTGTTGAGTTATTTTTAGGGGACAGGAAATGTACACTGTTATACAAGCTGTACACTCACTACACAACATTGTAGCAAAGTGTCATTTCTTCAGTGTTGTCACATGAAAAGATACAAGAAAAGATTTACACAAATGCGAGGGGTGTACTTACTTTGGTGACATGCTGTATGTGATCTCCCGCACACAGAGGGGTGTACTCACTTTTGTGAGATGCTGTATATATTTATTGTGGTCTATAAGTGGTTACATCACACGTGGCGTGTGCTGAGGTCTGCAGCAATGAAGGATTTTTATATTTGTAACCTTAATGTAAATCTAGACAGTTGAGGGGGGTCTAATATTCCCGCTGGGTGGAGTATGCGATCCCCTTACTTTCAATATCACCCCAATCGAGGCGTGATTTTTGCCGCGATTGTCGCCTGACCAATCGCGGGACTGCTTTTGGGAAACAGGAGTCCCGTCATTTTGTTTGTGTGATGACAATGACAATGACAATATTGTCCCATGATTGGGGTGCCATTGAAAGTAACGGGATCACAAGCGTGTCGCACGTTTTGCGGAAATTCAGTAAATTGCAGTAATTCCGCCCGCGATCCGGAACGCCTAGGTGTGGTTTGTAAGTAGAAACGGGGGCCTGGCCGTCAGGCATCTGGGAGTTGGAGGTGTCTACATGAAGATACCTTAGGAGTGATGGAGTTTACTGCACAGATGTTGGTATCGATATGGTGGGGGTTGGGCCCGTAGGATGGGGTACAGCAAGCATTGAGGGTGTGGAGGTGTGCCCAAAGGCAAGGGGTTACCTTTGGGTGCTGGTGGCGGGTGTTTGGACTTTGCAGGAGAAGAAATTACCCCAAATATGGATGCCATTACCCAGAGGTGGTATGGGTTCTGAAGGGGTGTGGTTTCCAGTCTACCAAGGTGTAGCTGGAATGTTGGTTAATGGGGGCACTGCGGTCAGTGGTCGTCTCTGAGCCAGCTTGTCGGCTTGAGGCCTATGACCAGAGGTGAGGTACCGCAGTGCCAATAAAATGTTATAATGTTAAAAGGTTTTACAAGTCAGTGTTAGTGGTGCCTGCAAAGTCCAGCATTAGTATGAGAAGAACTGTTTTTCTCAGGAATTATATGGTTTATATATGTTATTTATTATTGGATGTTATCTAAAATAAAGGAGGCTGCTACGGCCAGTTTTACTCCAAGTTACAGTGGTGGTCTCATTATTATTAAAGGTTTAAGGGGGAGTATAAACAGTGTGTCCTAGCAGTAAAGGTTATATCTGGAATACCATAGTCATGTATAAAATTCTTCTGATTTAGACATTAATGGCTGTGTGTTGAGTTATTTTTAGGGGACAGGAAATGTACACTGTTATACAAGCTGTACACTCACTACACAACATTGTAGCAAAGTGTCATTTCTTCAGTGTTGTCACATGAAAAGATACAAGAAAAGATTTACACAAATGCGAGGGGTGTACTTACTTTTACTGGTGACATGCTGTATGTGATCTCCCGCACACAGAGGGGTGTACTCACTTTTGTGAGATGCTGTATATATTTATTGTGGTCTATAAGTGGTTACATCACACGTGGCGTGTGCTGAGGTCTGCAGCAATGAAGGATTTTATATTTGTAACCTTAATGTAAATCTAGACAGTTGAGGGGGGTCTAATATTCCCGCTGGGTGGAGTATGCGATCCCCTTACTTTCAATATCACCCCAATCGAGGCGTGATTTTTGCCGCGATTGTCGCCTGACCAATCGCGGGACTGCTTTTCTGGGAAACAGGAGTCCCGTCATTTTGTTTGTGTGATGACAATGACAATGACAATATTGTCCCCTTCATGATTGGGGTGCCATTGAAAGTAACGGGATCACAAGCGTGTCGCACGTTTTGCGGAAATTCAGTAAATTGCAGTAATTCCGCCCGCGATCCGGAACGCCTAGGTGTGATCGCTGCCAAAGCTGAGCGTCTTCTATCAGTTGATAGGCTCACCTTCTGTAAATTCTGGGGAACATTTTCTTCCTCAAAACATTCCACACGTTGTCTTCATTCTTTATTCCACCGCTAATATATACTCCGCATTGACCTTGTATAGCGCTTTTCTGTCTGAGGACTCCAAGTATTGGAGATGGCGTTGGCCGGGAATCGAACCCGGGTCATCTGCTTAGAAAGCAGCTATGCTTACCACTGCACCACCAACGCAAAAGTAGCATGTAGTGTGGGAGGAAACCGGAGTACCCGGAGGAAACCCACGCAAGCACAAGGAGAACATGCAAACTCCATGCAGATAGTGTCCTGGTCAGAATCTGAAATAAGGACCCCAGTGCTGCAAGGCTCACCACTAAGCCTCTGTGCTGACCATATGCGGCCTCTGTTCTCTAAGGCCCACCCCCCGCTGAGCGGGGTATATCACTTATGTTCACTAAAAGTGCCTTCAGAAGAAAGCCAAACTTATCCTAATCTACAATATATAACACTCCTGTAATAAAACACACCCAAATAACAATAAAGAGGGGTACACCTCAAAAACATACCAGCCTCCAACCTCCCCTTAGCTGGCCCAACACACACCTCAAAAACATACCGGCCTCCAACCTCCCTTTAGCCGGTCCAACACGCACCTCAAATATATACCGGCCTTTAACCTCCTCTTATAGCTGGTCTAACACATGCCTCAAAAACATACCGGCCTCCAACCTCCCCTTAGCCGGTCCAACACACACCTCAAAAATATACCGGCCTTCATCCTCCTCTTATAGCCGGTCCAACACATGCCTCAAAAACATACCGGCCTTCATCCTCCTCTTATAGCCGGTCCGACACACGCCTTAAAAACATACTGGCCTTCAAACTTCACAACATAATCAATTTCTTTATGACAATCGACAATAAATAGATCAGACCTATCACCTGTACAAAATGTGCTTCAGATGTTGGTGGTAAATGGCCTGCTAGGCCTGGGAGGAACCAAACCAAGTCCTCCAAAAGTTGCCAAGAGTGTAAATGTAGACATTATGCTTTAAGGTTAATCAAAAATATCACATTCTAAAGGGAAAGGTAGAACAAGGGAAGGGGAGTATGGAAGAGGCAGAGAGGGAGGTAAGAAGGGGGGATGGAAGGTTGCGGGTAGGGAAGGGGTGTGGGGGTCCCCCCAAACCCTCACACCCTTCTTCCTCCTTCCCTCCAACCTTCCCTTCTCCCCCCTTTCCTCCCTCTCTCCCTCTTCCATACTCCCTCCCTTTGTTCTACCTTTCCCTTTAGAGTGTTATATTTTTGATTAACCTTAAAGCTTAATGTCTACATTTACACTCTTGGCAACTTTTAAAGGGCTTGGTTCGGTTCCCCTCGGGCCTAGCAGGCCGTTTACCACCAACATCTCAGACACTTTTTTTTACAGGTGATTAAGTTTGGGCAATGTATTGTCAAACCTTAAAGCTTCTGCAGAAGCTGCAGAAAGGTAAATAGAGGGCTGATAGGAAGACCCTCCGTTACTGGAGTGGCAGCCGCCACCAGTGTAGGGAGCTGTGTTGGTACAGCCGTACCTGGCCCCTGGGAGGGTCCCTCCAAACTTTTTGTTGAGTCTTCTTCTAGGAAAAGCCAATTGTCTTGTTTGTCCAGCTATGTTGATAGTTGGTGATTCAGAAGCTGCTTATGAGAATCTTTTAAGAGATTGATGACGTAGTGGATTCCTGATGGTTTGAAATGAAGATCCTCTCCCTCATATTCACTAGCAACTCCTCCTCTTCTCATCGCCTAGTTTAAATTTCTTCCAACATTTTGGCCATCTTCCATCCCAAGAAAGCTGCACCCCTCCCATTTAAGTGCAATCCGTCGCTACTATAAAGATGGTAACGGCCTGAAAAGTCAGTCCAGTTCGCCATGAAGCCAAACCCCTCCTCCCTGCACCAGTTCCTCAGCCACTTGTTAAGTACCATAAGCTCTTGCTGTCTCTGTGGTGTGGCTCGAGGTGCAGGCAGTATTTCAGAAAATATTGCCTTGGGGGACCTTTTCTTCAATATGGCCCCCAAGTCCCTGAAATCATTTTGTAGGGCGCTCCATCTTTCTCTAACTTTGTCATTGGTACCGATATATACCATGACAGCTGGGTCCTCTCCAGCACCATCCAATAATCTGTCCATGCAATCTGCAATGTTCCGAACCCGAGCACCCGGTAAACAACATACTGTTTGGCGATTATGGTCTTTTTGACAGATTGCCCTCCGTATTCTTCCAATAACTGAATCCCCTACCACTAGTATGTGCCTATCCTTTCTGGTAACCTTGCCCCCATCTTCGTCACATGCTGGTGAAGTCTCCGTGGGAACGTCGTATTCAGGCAGTGTCTCTGTGTGAGCCTCACATGCTGGTAAAGTCTCCGTGTGAGCCTCACATGCTGGCGAAGTCTCTGTGTGAGCCTCACATGCTGGCGAAGTCTCCGTGTGAGCCTCACATGCTGGTGAAGTCTCCGTGTGAGCCTCACATGCTGGCGAAGCCTCTGTGTGAGCCTCACATGCTGGCGAAGTCTCCGTGTGAGCCTTACATGCTGGTGAAGTCTCTGTGTGACCCTCACATGCTGGTGAAGTCTCTGTGTGAGCCTCACATGCTGGTGAAGTCTCCGTGTAAGCCTCACATGCTGGTGAAGTCTCTGTGTGAGCCTCACATGCTGGCGAAGTCTCTGTGTGAGCCTCACATGCTGGCGAAGTCTCTGTGTGAACCTCACATGCTGGCGAAGTCTCTGTGTGAGCCTCACATGCTGGCGAAGTCTCTGTGTGAACCTCACATGCTGGTGAAGTCTCTGTGTGAGCCTCACATGCTGGTGAAGCCTCAATGTAGCATTCATATTCTGTCTCGCTCACTAGGGAAGTCCTGCCTTGTGCGCTGTCTTGTGAGCTGTAAATACTGCATACATCTGCAATAAAAAAAGAAGAAGAATCAGGTTTAGCACTTTCACCTACATTATATATATTTTTATACAACATCAAATTATACAGGGAAAAATTCCAATGCCAGGGACAATCAATAAACCCAACATGACAGGGACACAGGGATCACTAATACAAATTCTGGTTGGCTGGCAGTTATGCCGACCCACTAAAATGACTGAAGTCAGAAAGGGAACTGATTCTTAATATTCATGTGCGGGGAATATTCTGCAGTGCTTCTGTTTCTTATTAAACACCCAGCCATTATTGAGGGGAGGGGGGGTGATCTCTAATCAATATCTATTTCCATTCCTATACATGTGTAACTTTGGACTCCAATAAAGATGTTTTTATAACAAAATATTTGTATTTTTTGACACCATTAAAACGTTTGTTATCCCCAAATACCAATTTTCAGCTTTCTCACTCTTTGAATGACAATTGCGCAGTCCTACAACGCTGTACCCAAATTACATTTTTATAAATGTATTCCCCACAAATAGAACTTACTTTTGGTGGCATTTGATCTGCGGTTTTTATTTTTTGTCATTTTGACTAAAGCAGTCCCACTATTGTTGTTTTTTTTTTTATCTTTAATTAAAAATGTCATTTGGTACGGGGCCAGATTTTAATGGGGCAATAGGATTGGGGCCAGTTTTTGATGGGGCCAGTTTTTAATGGTAGTTTGGTGGTGGTTAAATGATGGGGCAATTTTATGGGGCAGCTCCTGCAAAAGGTAATTACTTTTTAAAATATGCTAATTAGTGGGAATGCTGATTCTCCCTTCAACTTTTTCTTACGGATTTAAGCTACTCATCCAGTTAGCTTCCCATGCATTTTCTGCAGGAAATGCATTTTCTAGTTGCAATCCATGTCTCAGTATTCCCTATACTGCTACACTACAGGAAGGGTTCCAATGGAGAGATTTCCCATCATTATCTGTTCTATAAACGAAGCAAGACTTGAGAAGAAATATCTCAGTCCCCTCCTAGACCGTTGTCCCCGTTCGATTTATTCCTGTCCTGGTGGATCTTCCAGCACTTTCCATCCTGGTGACATTGGTGACCAAATGGAGAGGGTGAATCTCCCTAATGGGGACCTGCCAGGGGATCTAACACCTCCTTACTCTATGTTGTGACCCTTCTTGGTATATATAGCAGTGACCCCAGTGTATATATGTGAGTGACTATGTATATAGCAGTGACCCCAGTGTATACAGTATTATAATATTACAATTATAATACATTATAATGTCCTATAGTGCTTACATTATAATACTTACCAATGGCCTCATCGTTTGTAGATTCCGATTGAGGAATGGGCTGCACTCTGGGTGCGGCTTCCTCGTCCTCCTGCCCATCTACCCTCTCCCCGCCCCTTGGAGGGGCGGTGTCCTCAGGCTGGCGGTCCTCTGTTATGGGGTTTACTCTGAGAAGTACGTTTTCCTCTTTGTTGCTGTTAAGAAGATTCTTCACATTGAATCTTCCCTTCCACTTCTTCAATATATGTCTAATGGCCCAAAACCCACCCTTCTGGGGGGTAGGTGTTATGGGCTGGGTGGTAGGTGGGTGATCCACATTTCCATCGACATTTTTACTGGAAGATTCTTCGGAATCCTGTGGGTCTTCTTGGTTTTCAGCATCTTCTTCGCTTATAATGGAAGATTCTTCGGCATTCTCTGAGTCCTCTGAGTCTTCATCGGATTCTTCGTTTATCTTGTAAGAATCTCCATACTGCGGGTGGTCTTCATCAGCCATAAATTCCTCTACTGTCATACTATAATATTCAGGTTCTTCCGTGAGAGTCTGGAAAGAAAAAAAGACATTCGTTAGTATTTCTGAATGATACAGAAAATGGTGACACAGCTTTGTGAACCCAACCTCCCAATGTGCAGCAGATTACCCCAAGAGGGATCCTTCAACCCCAGCTCCCTCTAGTGGTCAGAAGGAGCACTGCATTAACACACCATTTTGTGTATATCTTAACCCAAGAACAAAAAGGTCATCTATTCCAGCAAGGCCCTTACATGTGGAGGCTGCATTTGTTTTGGTTCTTTAAGGTTAATTACATTTTCTGTAAGTACAGAAAAATACCTAATAATCCTGTAAGAAATCCAGTGACCCTGTAAGTTCCGGTGGCCTGAGCTGAGATCTGTGTTATCTGCTTTCTTAGCTCAGGCCACCGGAACTTACCAGGTCACTGGATTTCTTACAGGATTATTAGGTATTTTTCTGTATTTGTGTACTACAAAGCAACACCCCTCTGTGTAATGGAGATAAGGCGTGGAAGAGGTGTTTGTAGTTCTAATTAGGCATGGGTGACAACACTTCTCCATAAATACAGTGAGTCCGTGTTGTCACCTCATAACAGGAAGTTTGTTCCTGGTGGAATCTCCAGAAAGCAGGTCTAAGTTGTGCGCCTGACACATACACAATAATTATTACCAATAATAAACAGAATTCCTTCAGACAAGTCCCCAGACCATGTGATTGTGCAGGAACCACAAAATCACAAATGGGAGAATTCTGTACAAAAATACTTCTTAGATGCTGCACATACATGGACCCCTCCATTATTCATATACTTACCCGGTTTTAGTTTAAATGCTGGGGGTGACTCTCTTTTCTCCACCTGGTCCCATTTAGTCCACTCAAAAAATGGGTGCCGTCTGATGTCACGTACCAGATATGTCCGGGTATCCATTTCTTCCCATAAGAGCTGTAAAGAAGAGAGAAATATGATAAGAAACACTGAGAGAACAATAACAACATGTGAAGGATAGAACTGCCCGTTGTAATATTTGATTCTGACAGTGACATATTTCAGCTTCCTTGATTTGGCTTGTAAACCCGCCGCTATGTGATGATCGGATCGGGTCGTAGTATGGGACCTTATTTGTGTCATGTTTGCTCATGAGAGGCTTTAAAGTAAAACTAAAGGATATTTTGCAATGAATGGTTATGATGAATATATAAAACGATCGTTCTATCAAATCTGCCACTGCCATGATTTCTTCTTCCTGATGACAACCCTACCAGTAATGTAGAGTTGTGTGTTCTGAACCCCTAACAAGGTCTGTATAACGTGGAAAGGGTTTTGTCTGTAGAGAGAAGGTAAAGCTCTGCGTATACTCACCATAGCTATGAACTCAAAGAGGAACATGTCGTTACAGGTTTCAAACTCGGAAATGACGGTCAGGAACAAACTCTGGTTTTCCTTGATCTCGCTGAAGTGATCCGGGCTGACGGCCATCTCATACACTACCACCCCCAAGGAGTAATAGTCCGCTATGTTGTTGTATTGTCCCATTTGCCTGACCTGAAGAAACATAAGGAGAGAGAAAAGGATGAGAACATTCAGAATTTTGCGCATTGGGATTGTACACACGATCGGAAATTCCAAACGGTTATTTTTTTCCCGACGGGGAAAATTCCAATTCAGTCTAATATCAGGAATCTTACCTCTGGGGCCATGTATCCGTCTGTACCCACAGTTGCCCAGAGGTACGAGGTCTTAACATTCCTCCGTGAGATGCCGAAATCTGCAATCTTGACGTGACCCTCGTCCAGTAGAATGTTCTCTGGTTTGATATCTCTGTGAAGAAAATAAGTGAACAGTTAGCTCTGCATATTCCACATTGTATTAACGAAAGAAAAGATACAAAGATACATGTATACAAAGAAGAATGAAGATTGATGGGTGGACATTGGCTTCTTTTATATCCGCCTACAGGAAGATCTTTGTTTCCAGGTTTCCAGCTCCGCCCACTTGCTATATTCATCATGAGGAGGTCTCACTCCTCTTGCTGGATTTTGTATAAATCGTACATTAACCACTTCAATACCTAGGCCGTCAATTGACGTCCTGGCTTTCAGTGGGGATATCTGAATGATGCCTGCAGCCACAGGCATCATTCAGATATCCATCTGTTCAGGCGGCGAATCTGTGCACCATAAGAATGATCATAGCGGCGGTTCCGCCGCTTGATCGTTCTCCTAGGCGGCGGGAGGGGACGCCCCCCCCTCCCGCCGCCATCCGGTGCTTCTCCGGGCTCTCCTTAGCCATCGGAGACCCGGAGAAACGATCAGCCGCCGTCCGTCGAAAACCATAGAGTAGACTGGTGACCACATGGTCACCAGTCATCTCTATGATCGTTGGAGGCCCGGGCGCGATGTTATGACGTCACGCCCGGGTCCTGGAATGTAAACACAGCCGCAACAGCGGCTGAATGCATTAGATCTGTGAAATTTTTTTCACGATCTAATGCTTTCCAGCCTGGAGGAGAGATGTTGGGTCTTATTGACCCTGCATCTCTCCATAAAGAGTACCTGTCACACACATTCCTATTACAAGGGATGTTTACATTCCTTGTAATAGGAATAAAAGTGATCAAAAAAAAAAAAAATGTCAAAAAAAGTTTAAAAATAAAAGAAATTGTGTAAAATAAAAAATAAAATAATAATTTTTTTTTTTTTAAACGCCCCTATCCCCGGTAGCTCGCGCTCAGAAGCGAACGCACACGTAAGTCCCGCCCACATATGTAAACGCCGTTCAAATCACACATGTGAGGTATCGCCGCGTGCGTTAGAGCGCCAGCAACAATTCTAGCACTAGACCTCCTCTGGAACTCTAAATTTGTAACTTGTAAAAAAAAAATAAGCGTTGCGTATGGAGATTTTTAAGTACTGACGTTTGGCGCCATTCCATGAGTGTGCGCAGTTTTAAAGCGTGACATGTTAGGTATCTATTTACTCGGCGTAACTTAATCTTTCACATTATACCAACAAATTGGCCTAACTTTACTGTTTTGTTATTTTTTAATTCACAAAACCATTTTTTCCCCATAAAAAGGCGTTTGAAAAATGATTGCGCAAATAATGTGCGAGATAAAAAGTTGCAATGGCCGGAATTTTATTCCCTATGGTGTCTGCTAAAAAAAATATATAGTGTTTGGGGGTTCTGAGTAATTTTCTAACAAAAAAATTATGATTTATGCATGTACGAGAAGTGCCAAAATAGCCCCGGTATTGAAGCGGTTAAGCAGAATATAGCATGAGCAGGGAGATTTCTGCAGCAGATGGAAGGAGACAGCGCAACTGGGAACTCTGGTGGAAAGTCTTCCCGATTAAATGAAACATAACAGAAGCCAAGGGGTGATTGTTAGTCAGATAATCCAATACTTACAGATGGGCGACGTCTTGATCATGGATGTATTGCAGGCCACAAACAATCTCGGAAGTGAGACGTCTAAAGGAGAAAGAAAAACATGAATTAGCATTTAAAATCATCACAGACCAATAAACTGTAAATATGAAGAGACTTCCCCCTATAGTACATAGGGGTGTGGATGGACGGGGTGCAGTGGGAGGGGCCTGGCTTTGTCACTTCCTGTTCTCAGTGGTCAGCCACCCCGACTCCATCACAGCCCTGTCATTGGACTTACCTTATCATGTCGTAGCCAAATGGAGCTGAAGATTCTATCAGATCCCGTAGATCGCCGCCACTCACGAATTCCATGACGAGGTACAGATGAGTCTGTGGGAAAATAAGAGATAAAGGTTACATTACGTTAGAGACAGTACAGGAATAGGATGAAAAGACTGAGAGATAAAAAGACTTACCATTGTATGGAATATTCCGAATAGATGAGTGATATATGGATGGTTCCTCAATTTTCCCAGTATGTAGCGCTCTGCAATGTGGAAACCTTGATATCTTTGTGGTCCAACGATCTTCACTGCCAGCTTCTGTTGAAATGAGGGATGGGAGGCCAACACCACCTTCCCATAGGATCCCTCTCCAAGTTCATCGTGGATGGTGAAATCTTCCATTAAAAATGTGCATGGCTTGTCCTCCATGCTGCGCTCAATTTCATTGGCGGTTGGGTCATCTTGTGTTTCTGGGGAGAAAAAAATAAAGCAATTATTTCTATTCCTGCTATTTACACTTCATTTATTGATGCTACACAGAAATCTGTGGACCAGGGATGAACCCGAACACCCCGTGGCTGTGTCAGTAAATTTCGGGTGTTGTGCCAGTTCATTTCAATCTGGTAGGTTGGCAACACTGTTTAGAACCCGGTTGTTTAAAGTCTATGGGACTCGAACATTTGAAATCTAAAGTTTTAATTTTAAAGGCTAATATGCAAGTCATTGTCCTAAACAGTGTTTGGGGAGCGGTGTCGTCACTTGTGTATATGGAGGGTGTACAATTACTTTAAATGTGTTTTCCTTTCCATATGTAAGTGAATGTGATCAGGGCCGCATCAGGGGGGACAGGCAGTACTCCTGTAAGGGGCCCGGGGGTCCCCAGGGGCCCAGAGGCCACCAGGGCCCCAGATGGCAACCCCCTCTTTTTTATGTTTATAAAAAGATATATTTTTTTATAAAAAAAAAAAAATTTTTAAATATATTTTTCTTTTATTTTTTATTAAAGGGTCAATTTTTTTCTTTTATTTTTTTTTAGAGATCCGGAGGTCCACAGGGGCCCGGAGGCCCCCAGGGCCCCACATGGCAACCACCTTGTTTTTATTTATTTTTTATAAAAAATATATATTTTTTTAATATATTTTTATTTTATTTTTTTGGAGGTCCCCAGGGGCCTGGAGGCCACCAGGGCCCCGGGTGGCAACCCCCTCTTTTTTTATTTGTTTATAAAAAAATATATAAAAGTATATATTTTTTTATATATTTTTCTTACATTTTTTATTAAAGGGCCAATTTTTTTTCTTTTATTTTTTTTAGAGGTCCAAAGGTCCACAGGGGTCCGGAGGCCCCCAGGGCCCCGGATGGCAACCCACTGTTTTTTTTTAAATATATATTTTTTTTAGGGGTCCGGAGGTCCCCAGGGGCCCAGAGGCCACCAGGACCCCAGATGGCAACCCCCTCTTTTTTATTTATTTGTTTATAAAAAAATATATTTTTTTGTAAAAAAATATATTTTTTTATATATTTTTCTTTTATTTTTTATTAAAGGGTCAATTTTTTTTCTTTTATTTTTTTTAGAGGTCCGGAGGTTCACAGGGGCCCGGAGGCCCCCAGGGCCCTACATGGCAACCCCCTTGTTTTTATTTATTTTTTATAAAAAATATATTTTTTTTTAACCACTTACCTACTGTGCACCTAGACCCCCTTCCTGCCCAGACAAAATATAAGCTTCCCGCACTGCGTCGCTTTAACTGACAATTGCGCGGTCGTGCGAGGTGGCTCCCAAACAAAATTGGCGTCCTTTTTTTCCCACAAATAGAGCTTTCTTTTGGTGGTATTTGATCACCTCTGCGGTTTTTATTTTTTGCGCTATAAACAAAAATAGAGCGTCAATTTTTTTAAAAAATGCAATATTTTTTCCTTTTTGCTATAATAAATAACCCCAAAAAATATATAAAAATTTTTTTTTCCCTCAGTTTAGGCCGATACGTATTTTTGGTAAAAAAAAAATGCAATAAGCGTTTATCGATTGGTTTGCGCAAAATTTATAGCGTTTACAAAATAGGGGATAGTTTATGGCTTTTTTTTTTTTTTTTTTTACTATTAATGGCGGCGATCTGCGATTTTTTTATTGGGACTGCGACGTTATGGCGGACATTTCGGACACTTTTCTGACATTTTTGGGACCATTTACATTTATACAGTGAAAAATGCTATAAATATGCATTGATTACTGTATAAATGTGACTGGCAGTGAAGGGGTTAACCACTAGGGGGCGGGGAAGGGGTTAAATGTGTGTCCTATGAGTGTTCTAACTGTAGGGGGAGGGGGGGGTGACTGGGGGAGGTGACCGATTGTGTCCCTATGTACAAGGAACACAATCTGTCACCTCTCTCCCTGACAGGGACGTGCCGCTCTGTTTTTACACACAGAGCTGCACGTCCCAGCTCAGTTACTGAGCAATCGTGTGTGCCTGGCGGCGATCGTTGCCGCCGGGCACTCGCACGGGATCCCCGCGGAGCGGCGGGTGCGCGCACGCGCGCCGCCGGCGCGCACGCGCGCGCGACGCGAGCGCGCCGGACGCGCCCGCGCCTTTAAAGGGACATCACGTCATATGACGTGATGTCAGAACAATGGAGTCGTCTGCCCGCCGTCATTTGACGGCGGGCAGATGACAAGTGGTTAATATATATAATTTTTTTTTCGGAGGTCCCCAGGGGCCTGGAGGCCACCAGGGCCCCGGATGGCAACCCACTTTTTTTTTTTTTTTTTATAAATATTTTTTTAATATATTTTTATTTTATTTTTTTATTAAAGGGCCTTTTTTTTAGGGGTCTGGAGGTCCCCAGGGGCCCGAAGATCCCCAGGGACCCAGATGACAAACCCCCTTTTTTTATAAAAAAAAAATTTATATATTTTTTTTATTTCTTTTATTTTTATAATATATGTCTTAAAAAAAAAAGGCCATGACTCTTTCCAAAGTTGCAAAGACACAAAGATGCATCGATGTGAACATGTTCCATAGGGACCCGTGTTAAAAAAAAATGTCCGGCGTTCCTGCAAAAAGCATTGAAAAATGCATTGGTGTGAATAGAGATTACGTTTCCCATTTGGGTTGCCTGTCAGGTCTGTAAATCTCCTTCACATCTGATAACTGTCACCTCACACCTCACACCTTCAATCTGATTGGCTGCCCAACGGTCATCTGCAGAGTCAGCCAACTGACAAATTCTGCTGTTAATTGCAATCCATTGTCCCAATATTCCCTATACTGCTAAACTAAAGGAAGGGTCCCAATGGAGAGATTTCCCTTCATTATCTGTTCTATAAACAAAGCAAGACTTGGGAAGACATATCTCTCCCCCCAGTGTATACAGTATTATAATACATTATAATGCCCTATAGTGCTTACATTAAAATACTTACCAATGACCTCATCGTTTGTAGATTCCGATTGAGGAATGGGATGCACTTCCTCGTCCCCCCGCCCATATACCCTCTCCCTGCCCCTTAGAGGGGCGGAGTCCTCAGGCTGGCGGTCCTCTGTTATGGGGTTTACTCTGAGAAGTACAACGTTTTCCTCTGTGTTGGTGATCAGAAGATTCTTCACATTGTAGCTTCCCTTCCATTTCTTAAATAGTTGTCTAATGGCCCGAAACCCACCCTTCTGGGGGGTAGGTATTATGGGCTGGGTGGTAAGTGGGTGATCCTCTGTTGTTACAGGTCCCACTTTCACTAATAAAACTGATTCCTCTGTGATGGTTTTCAGGGAATCCTCATACACTTTATTTCTCCTAAAAAGTTGCATCTTTATTATTATATAATATAATATAAATGTACAACAAACACCGAGAAATATGCAGAGAAACACAGAACAGTTCCTTCTCTTCCAACTCCTAAGTCCTGTCTGAGGAGAGCCCCTCCCACAGAGACTTATATAGAATAATATCGCCATGACAACATGCAAATCAGGCAACAAACACTAACTAACCAATCAACAACTGGCATTTGAATATCATCATCATCATCAATAAACTTTATTTATAAACAAACAGACCCTGTAACATAATAAAACTTTATTTATAAACAAACAGATCCTGTAGTATTATATAACTTTATTTATAAACAAACAGACCCTGTGTTATCAGATGACTTTTTTTTTATAAACATACAAACCCTGTAGTACTACATGACTTTATTTATAAAGAGACAGACCGGGTAGTGTCATAAAACTTTATTTATAAACAAACAAACCCTGTGTTATCACATAACTTTATTTATAAACATACAGACCCTGTCATATCACATGACTTTATTTATAAACAAACAGACCCTGTGATATCACAAAACTGATTTAATGGGGGAGCCTCTGTGTAGCCTCTGATGTAATGGGGGAGCCTCCGTGCAGCCTCTGATGTAATAGGGGAGCCTCTGTGCAGCCTCTGATGTAATGGGGGGCCTCCATGCAGCCTCTGATGTAATGGGGGAGCCTCCGTACAGCCTCTGATGTCATGGGGTGGCCTCCGTGCAGCCTCTGATGTAATGGGGGGCCTCCGTGCAGCCTCTGATGTAATGGGGGGAGCCTCTGTTGTAATGGAGGACCTCTGTGCAGCCTCTCATGTAATGGGTAGAGCCTCTGTGCAGCCTCTGATGTAATGGGGGGGCCTCCGTGCAGCCTCTAATGTAATGGGGGGCCTCCGTGCAGCCTCTGATGTAATGGGGGGCCTCCGTGCAGCCTCTGATGTAATGGGGGAGCCTCTGTGCAGCCTCTGATGTAATGGGGGGAGCCTACGTGCTGCCTCTGATGTAATGGGGGGAGCCTCCGTGCAGCCTCTGATGTAATGGGGGGAGCCTCCGTGCAGCCTCTGATGTAATGGGGGGAGCCTCTGTGCAGCCTCTGATGTAATGGGGGGCCTCTGTGCAACCTCTGATGTAATGGGGGGCCTCTTTGCAGCCTCTGATGTAATGGGGGGCCTCCGTGCAGCCTCTGATGTAATTGGGGAGCCTCTGTGCAGCCCCTGATGTAATGGGGGCCTCCGTGCATCCTCTGATGTAATGGGGGGCCTCCATGCAGCCTCTGATGTAATGGGGGAGCCTCCATGCAGCCTCTGATGTAATGGGGGGCCTCCGTGCAGCCTCTGATGTAATGGGGGGCCTCCGTGGAGCCTCGGATGTAATGGGGGGAGCCTCTGTGCAGCCTCTGATGTAATGGGGGGAGCCTCTGTTGTAATGGGGGAGCCTCCGTGCAGCCTCTGATGTAATGGGGGGGCCTCTGTGCAGCCTCTGATGTAATGGGGGGAGCCTCCGTGCAGCCTCTGATGTAATGGGGGGCCTCCGTGCAGCCTCTGATGTAATGGGGGGAGCCTCTGTGCAGCCTCTGATGTAATGGGGGGAGCCTCTGTTGTAATGGGGGAGCCTCCATGCAGCCTCTGATGTAATGGGGGGGGCCTCCGTGCAGCCTCTGATGTAATGGGGGAGCCTCCGTGCAGCCTCTGATGTAAGGGGGGGACTCCGTGCAGCCTCTGATGTAATTGGGGGGCCTCCGTGCAGCCTCTGATGTAATGGGGGGGCCTCCGTGCAGCCTCTGATGTAATAGAGGGAACCTCCGTGCAGCCTCTGATGTAATAGGGGGAACCTCCGTGCAGCCTCTGATGTAATGGGGGGGGCCTCTGTGCAGCCTCTGATGTAATGGGAGGAGCCTCTGTGCAGCCTCTAATGTAATAGGAGTGAAAGCGTGCAGCCTCTGATGTAATGGGGGGAGCCTCTGTGCAGCCTCTGATGTAATGGGGGGCCTCTGTTGTAATGGGGAGCCTCTGTGCAGCCTCTGATGTAATGGGGGGCATCTGCTGTAATGGGGGAGCCTCTGTGCAGCCTCTGATGTAATGGGGGGAGCCTCTGTGCAGCCTCTGATGTAATGGGGGGGGCCTCCGTGCAGCCTCTGATGTAATGGGGGGAGCCTCTGTGCAGCCTCTGATGTAATAGGGGGCCTCTGTGCAGCCTCTGATGTAATGGGGGGGAGCCTCCATGCAGCCTCTGATGTAATGGGGGGAGCCTCTGTGCAGCCTCTGATGTAATGGGGGAGCCTCTGTGTAGTCTCTGATGTAATGGGGGAGCCTCTGATGTAATGTGGGAGCCTCTGTGCAGCCTCTGATGTAATGGGGGGAGCCTCCATGCAGCCTCTGATGTAATGGGGGGAGCCTCTGATGTAATGGGGGGCCTCCGTGCAGCCTCTGATGTAATGGGGGGAGCCTCCATGCAGCCTCTGATGTAATGGGGGGAGTCCTCTGATGTAATGGGGGGCCTCCGTGCAGCCTCTGATATAATGGGGGGGCCTCCGTGCAGCCTCTGATGTAATGGGGGGCCTCTGTGCAGCCTCTGATGTAATGGGGGGGGCCTCTGTGCAGCCTCTGATGTAATGGGGGGCCTCCGTGCAGCCTCTGATATAATGGGGGAGCCTCTAATGTAATGGGGGGCCTCCGCGCAGCCTCTGATGTAATGGGGAGCCTCCGTGCAGCCTCTGATGTAATGGGGGGGGGACCTCTGATGCTTACATAATAATGTACGTAACGTAATGTACCAAAAGATGCCAATCAGACTCATCTCTCGTACGTTCTCCTCCATATACAAGTCATAGATTACAATGTAACCAGCGAGAGCACTGTACTCTGTATAGGATGGATACATTACACCCCCCCAGCACTGTACTCTGTATGGGATGGATACATTACACCCCCAGCACTGTACTCTGTATGGGATGGATACATTCCCCCCCCCAGCACTGTACTCTGTATGGGATGGATACATTACACCCCCCCAGCACTGTACTCTGTGTATAGGATGGATACATTACACCCCCCCAGCACTGTACTCTGTGTATAGGATGGATACATTACACCCCCCCAGCACTGTACTCTGTGTATAGGATGGATACATTACACCCCCTCAGCACTGTACTCTGTGTATAGGATGGATACATTACACCCCCCCAGCACTGTACTCTGTGTATAGGATGGATACATTACACCCCTAGTGCTGTACTCTGTGTATGGGATGGATACATTACACCCCCCCCAGCACTGTACTCTGTATGGGATGGATACATTACACCCCCAGCACTGTACTCTGTGTATAGGATGGATACATTACACCCCTAGTGCTGTACTCTGTGTATGGGATGGATGCATTACACCCCCCCCCAGCACTGTACTCTGTGTATAGGATGGATAAATTACCCCCCCCCCAGCACTGTACTCTGTATGGGATGGATACATTACACCCCCCCCAGCACTGTACTCTGTATGGATGGATACATTACACCCCCAGCACTGTACTCTGTGTATAGGATGGATACATTACACCCCTAGTGCTGTACTCTGTGTATGGGATGGATACATTACACCCCCCCCCAGCACTGTACTCTGTGTATAGGATGGATACATTACACCCCCCCAGCACTGTACTCTGTGTATAGGATGGATACATTACACCCCCAGCACTGTACTCTGTGTATAGGATGGATACATTACACCCCTAGTGCTGTACTCTGTGTATGGAATGGATGCATTACACACCCCCCCCAGCACTGTACTCTGTGTATAGGATGGATAAATTACACCCCCCCCCGGCACTGTACTCTGTATGGGATGGATACATTACACCCCCCCAGCACTGTACTCTGTATGGGATGGATACATTACACCCCCAGCACTGTACTCTGTGTATGGGAACAGAGTACACTGCCGGGGGTGTAATGTATCCATTCCATACACAGAGTACAGTGCTGGGGTGGTGTAATGTATCCATTCCATACACAGAGTACAGTGCTGGGGGGGGTGTAATGTACCCATTCCATACACAGAGTACAGTGCTGGGGGGTGTAATGTATCCATTCCATACACAGAGTACAGTGCTGGGGGGGTGTAATGTATCCATTCCATACACAGAGTACAGTGCTGGGGGTGTAATGTATCCATCCCATACAGAGTACAGTGCTGGGGGGGTGTAATGTATCCATCCTATACACAGAGTACAGTGCTGGGGGTGTAATGTATCGATCCCATACAGAGTACACTGCCGGGGGTGTAATGTATCCATTCCATACACAGAGTACAGTGCTGGGGGGGGTGTAATGTATCCATTCCATACACAGAGTACAGTGCTGGGGGGGTGTAATGTATCCATTCCATACACAGAGTACAGTGCTGGGGGGGTGTAATGTATCCATTCCATACACAGAGTACAGTGCTGGGGGTGTACATCCCTCACTGTCCGCAGTCTCTGGTAATCTTGTGCAGTATGTCCGCAGTCTCTGGTAATTACTAACAGTGTAATTTTTTCGTTTTTGATTGCGCCGATCTGTAAGGCTGCGCTATATACCATGATTTGTGATGCTGTGGCTATATACTCTGTGCTGTGATGCTGAGCTGCATACTCCTGACACTATGAGTGGAAGCAAGTGGAATACAGGGGATGGAGTGGGTGGATTCTATGATGGGTGTGGCTTATGATAATTGGGAGGGGCCAAATGTGGAGGGGCGGGGTCTTGCGCCCCCCATCCTAAAACTTCACCAGCCGCCACTGTCAGCAGGTGAGAGGGTGTGTGGGGGACAGGCTGGGGAGAGATAGTAGTCAGTGGCTAGGAAAGCACTGGCTGGTATCAGAGCCAGATACACACAGGTTACATATGCCACGATCGTTAGAGCGAGAACAATAATTCTAGTACTAGACCTCCTCTGTAACTTAAAGCATCGCTTAGATTGGAATACCAAATCTTGCTAAGTTAACTAACAAGTGTTTTTTTTAATGAATGAAACAGTTTTTTTCCAAAAAAACATGTTTGAAAAATTGCTGCGCAAATACTGTGCTAGAGCTGCACAATTAATCGTTAACAAATTGTGATCTCGATTCAAACCCCCTGACGATCTCCAATGCAGAGTTTGCTGATTCTTTCATATAACAAGTGGAGAGACTTTATCTGTCAAAAGAAAATATCTGGGCAGTCTGCCAAGTTTGTAAACAACATGAAACATTGTAACTAACTTCCTTCTTAGATCAAACTTCTGTGTGTAAATGCAAGAAATGTAACCACTTAAAGTCCAACACTTGTTTCTTAAGTTAAAAAGCTATTTTTTTGCTAGAAAATTACTTGGAACCGCCAAACATTATGTATATTTTAGCAGAGACTCTAGGGAATAAAATGGCAAAATGATGATTTTTACATGTAGGAGAGAAGTGTCAGAATTGGCCTGGGTGGCAAGGGGTTAATTACCATGAGTAATATACAAATAATTATTATAAGCCCTGTCATCCTATCAGTTTGCTGCAGTGTGTCAGCTTGTATTTATAATGGCTGCTCTGAATGTAGCTTCTGACAGGCTGTACAAGCAGGCCGGTATCTCCGGATCCATTAATGATAGTCGCCCCATATTTTGACCAGTGGGTAGGTCTTCACCTGCCCACCCCCCAAATGTGGGGTTTCTGTGACCTCTGGTCGTCGAGCTACAACCCCCGAAGTCGATTTTTATTTTATTTTTTGGGCAAATGGGCCTATCTTGAGAAAGGGGCCTGGAGCTGCAGCTCCAATAGCCCCTATGTGAATCTGGCCCTGCAGCAAGTGTTGGAACATAGGCATAAGGCCTCAACAATTGAAGTGTGGATCAGGCAACACAAGGGTGTCCCCGTGGGAGTCAGTGGTGGTAATGGAAAACACCTGATCCACCTTCCTGGGACACTTCAGAACCACACCATCGGCAAAGATGTATCGTCCAGGGCTCCATTCCCGGAGACAACCTTCCAAGCGGTTGCCAACGCACAGAAAAGCGTAGGGTGTCTCACAGTCCTTCACTGGAAGTTTTAAATGCTACCATATGGCGTCCCTATACCACTTTTCCCGCAGCTGATCGACTTCAAGCAGTAGTGGGGTAGGTCTTTACCTAGCCACCCCCCAAATGTGGGGTTTCTGTGACTTCTGGGGGGGGGGCAAACTGGGCCTATCTTGAGAAAGGGGCCTGGAGCTGCAGCTCCAATAGCCCCTATGTTAATCAGGCCCTGTCAGTAGGCAGTGGTGGCTGGTGCTCAAAATCTTGGGGGTGCAAAAAAAAAATTGCAGCCTCACTGTGCCCATGAAATGTAAGCCACTGTGCCATCAATTGGCATCCACATCCCTCGATGTCTTCTCCTGCCCAAATCTGAATAGAACAGCGACAATAACATAGATTTGTGCAATGCATGAATCTTTTTGATTAGACTCAGTGGCGGTGAGAGCCAGAGGGGGCGGCGCTCCAGCATCCCCTATGGACAAACCCTCACTGTCAGTAGAGGGCCCCATGAGAGGCTCCTGGGATCCTGTGATATTAAAGCGGTAGTAAACTTTCCTGTCATTACTACTTTTTAGAGGCCCTGAGGTAGGTTATGCCACAACGTACAAGTATGCACAGCATATTAGCACATTAGGGTACACTTACATTTTCAGACTGAGCCCTCCAGTGCTGCGCTGTGATGAATCCGATGGGGCCTGGGCGCTTTCATCTTCACCCGGTCTTCCTTCTACGTTCTGTGCCTTTGGTCACTTGCCTTGGCCGGGCTGCCTTGATGTCATTCCTACGCATTTATTTATTATTTATAAAAGGCCCCACCAAAATCCTCAGCACCAGGCCCATGATGTTCTTAATCTGGCCATGAGGGAGGGTAATGCTGAACTTTAAGTGTTTTATTTATTCATTACTCCCATTTCCAAAGCGAGCAAAGTCCTTTCTTGTATTAAGAGAGGTATGGACTCCAGAGAGAGAGAGAGATATGATTTTCCCCCGGTACAAATCATTAGTAATAATACATCTGGAATATGCAGTTCAGTTGTATTGGAATTGGAATTTCAGTTGGAATTTCCGACAGCAAAAATTTAAGAGCTGGTTCGTCTGTATGCAATTCCGACATGCATGCTCGGAATCAATTCAACGCCCTGCTGAGGAAGTTGAATAACGCAACACGTCCAGGGGATAGGAGCATACTGTGTGTCGCTCGCTGCTGCCCTGAGAGCTTCCATATGTGATTTTAAGATTCAATGCCTGTAATTTTATGCCTGATACCCATTGGTTAAATGTGAGTAGCCTTTCTTTATGTTAAATAAATAGTTTTATCCAGCGGAAGCTCTTAGATCTATGGTTTCTTTTTTCATGTCCGGATCCATTAAATGGCTGAATTTTGAGGAATTGAATACCATCCTGCTCCCTGGTATTCTTTGATTGACATACCTGCTTTTCTGACCATTTGGTAATACAGAGGTCTTATGCTGAGGTGAGAGTAGCCATCTGTATTCGGTGGAGGGATTTCTCACAAGTTTGGTGTGCTCAATTTCACTTGGGTGAAGAATTCTAAAAGAAGTTTTGGAGTTACTATTCCATTATTTCTCTTTGGACTTTATTGATTTCACTATATCTGCTTATTAATTGTTGGTTTTGCGCTGCACTGTTTTCTATATATATTTATCTATGTTTTGGATTTTGTGAGCATCCTTTTTAGTGTTCTAGCTGGCATTCCGCTGAATTTAAACTATAAGGGCCAGATTCAGGAAAGAAATAAGATGGATTAACCGCGAAATCTGGGACGGTAGGGAGGTTTGCTCTCAGTAGTAGTAGAGACAGTTCGTCGCCACTCTAGCCAGAGTGGGTGAAGCGCCCCCGGACAGACCCTTTGTCACAAGTCTGGCAGCCGAGCTGTCACTTATAGAATGCTGAGAAGAACAGGCCCCCGGACAGGCCTGGCTCAGGCCTCTGCCACAGGCCTAATACTTTAGTACTTCAGAGAACAGATTGGATTTTGAGCGAATCCTCCCAGTAATGCAATGAAATCGGTCACTGATTGACAGCTGAAACATACCTGTCAAATCCCAGTGACCAGATCCCCGATGGTTCGTTCAAGCCCTTTTGGATAACCTGCCTCCAGGTTCTCCTCAAGCCGATCCACCACCGAACGGCACACAGCCTGGGATCTTCTCAGTCAGGTTGGGGACCCAGTAAGTCACTGGAGTCCTTCTCAACATCTGGATAGATCTCCATGGAGCAGGCAGCCCCCAGCCAGGTGGGCCATGCGGGCGGGGTCCGTGGATGCGCGCACCTTGAAGGTGGATGCCGCCCCTGGAACGTGGACCCCATGAAGAAGAGAGACCAGATAAATATAGCACCTGTCACAGATATACCCCTCCCAGCATGCCCAGCGAGAGACAAGCTCCTCCAATTGGCTGCTGGGGTAAAGCGGCTCCGCCAGAACCCCTCTAGCGCCAACTGTCGCTCAGGGGTGGAATAGCACCCCTGGGACGCAGATTGGCCCACAGGACAGTTCCGGAACGACAGCAACCTGTAATTTCAACAAATCATGAATGGGAGCAAAATAACTAGGGTTGTCCCGATACCAGTATCGGTATTGGGACAGATACCGAGTATTTGCAGGAGTAATTGTACTCCCGCAAATACCCCCGATACCTGAATAGAATACTTCCCCCCGCGGCCGCCGCCGCCGCATTACGCAAAGCCGCCGTGTTAATCCTCGTGCATTACAGCGCCGCACTACAGGCATCTTTCATTTGAATACTCATAATCCCTGCCGTGCCATGTATACACACTCCCCTTCTCGGGATTGGACGGATCTGTCCAATCCCGAGCAAGGGGAATGTCTATGCACGTCGCGGCGGGGATTGCAATTATTCAAATGAAAGATGCCTGTAGTGCGGCGCTGTACCCCACATATATGCAGCCATGTCCCCCACAGATGCAGCCATGTCCCCCACAGATGCAGCCATGTCCTGTCCCCCATAGATGCAGCCATGTCCCCCACAGATGCAGCCATGTCCCCCACATATGCATCCGTCCAATCCCGAGCAAGGGGGAGTGTCTATAGATCAAAAAAGAAAAGGCTACCAAACAATTAATCTCCAAGAGAGGAGGAGATCACCGTTGATAAAAGGAGCTACTATTGGCAATAATGGGTCATAAACGCTAATACAAAATAGTATAAATTTATTACAAAAAGTTACTTAGAACCTCCAGTACCTAATAGGGTGGCTAAATGAGCCAATACCATATAGGTCTCTGAAATGACAAACAATAATGCATAAATGAACAACCAGCTCACAGTGTGCGTGTTGGTGACCAACACACAGGGACAAGTACAAACATATACCACATAAATTGAAAACAAAAAGACAAAAACAAAAACAGATGTCCAGACATGTGTGTACGCACTAATTGGAATTCCCAGCGGCAATGTCACCGTAATATAATAGTAAAAACTTTTTTTGTGTGTATATGGGAACAGTTCCACTTAGTGCGTCTCCGCGGAGTATGAAAATAGTGGAGGTGGGAAAAACCAAAGGGGAACTCTAAATAGCAACTGGATTGCTATATAACCATGAACTTGAATGGACTGTGATTGTGTATGAGACATCAAATAATATCTCATAGGAACGACACCATCATGACACGATGGACTGCTGATGTATCAAAAAATATATATCAAAAAAATATATAATAAATTATAGTCCTGTAGTTGATGCCAAAATGGTAAGAGATAGTTCAAAAACTGGAAATAATGTTAATTACTGGTGTATCTTCATGTATGAATTTCTAAACCAGGCATCAATGGGATAATTTGCAGTCTACCTCTTGATGAAAAGTTCTGGTATATTCCTCAAGGTAATAGTGTCATATAGATCTAAACACAGTCTCCAAATATATCAGAGTTGTTGCATATTACCGTATCCGCCGTGTCTGTGATGGGATGGCGTTTTTTTCTCTTTATTTCATGTGCGGCAATAATGCAATCAACTGAGAATCGTAGCGGGAAAAAGATTGAAGGTTCGTAGAGCAATCGTAGTTGCAAGAGAAGGTTTTTTAGGAGACCACTGCAGTGCCGTGCGTTGTCCTAATAGGAGTAGTTGGCACCTGTATGTTTTGGAGTTTCTCCGTGTCCCGTATACCACTACAGTCTGCTCCGGGGGATCCGACACACAGACGTCCTGGACCTCTGACGTCAACGCGTTTCGCTGGACGTAATCGCGTAGCTTCTTCTGGACGATATGTCGAGTGTCTATATATGGCTCTGTGCATAGACACTCCCCCTTGCTCGGGATTTGACAGATCCGTCCAATCCCAAGAAGGGGAGTGTCTATACATGGCACGGCGGGGATTACAAGTATTCAAACGAAAGATGCCTGTAGTGCGGCGCTGTAATGCACAGGGATTAACGTGGCAGCAGCAGCGGCGGTGGCATCATCTACCACTAGGTATGGGGGACATGGCTGCATCTATGGGGGACAGGACATGGCTGCATCTATGGGGGACAGGACATGGCTGCATATGTGAGGGACAGGACATGGCTGCATCTGTGGGGGACATGGCTGCATCTATGGGGGACAGGACATGGCTGCATCTGTGGGGGACAGGACATGGCTGCATATGTGAGGGACAGGACATGGCTGCATCTGTGGGGGACATGGCTGCATCTATGGGGGACAGGACATGGCTGCATCTGTGGGGGACATGGCTGCATCTATGGGGGACAGGACATGGCTGCATATGTGAGGGACATGGCTGCATCTATGGGGGACAGGACATGGCTGCATATGTGAGGGACAGGACTTAGCCTAATATGTGGGGGACATGGCTGCATCTGTGGGGGACATGGCTGCATCTATGGGGGACAGGACATGGCTGCATCTGTGGGGGACATGGCTGCATCTATGGGGGACAGGACATGGCTGCATATGTGAGGGACATGGCTGCATCTGTGGGGGACATGGCTGCATCTGTGGGGGACATGGCTGCATCTATGGGGGACAGGACATGGCTGCATCTGTGGGGGACATGACTGCATATATGGGGGGAGGGGGGGGGCATGGCTGCATATATGGGGGACATGGCTGCAATATATAAAGAAAGCCTCCGCGCTATCAGTGAACTAGTGTAATCAGATCAAACGCCCACAGTGTAAATATAAATAAATAAATATATCAGTATATGGAGGGAAGCAGCCAAATCTAAAAGTGTTTACAGTACACAAGTGACAATAGAAAAATGTGAAAGTGATCCAGCGCTACCCAAAAACAAACACTCCGTGATCAGAAACAAATATATAAATATAAATAAAAGTATTAGTGTAAATATAAATATCAGCATAAATCCACATATAGGTATAAATAAACATATGAGGCCCACACATGCATTCAGTGAGCTGTAGTGCACATCAAAGTAGATCTGTGATTCATCCAATATCACCAGTACTGTAGTACTGTCTTTGTTGGAGCCCACAGATACAGGCAGCTTGGCTCTGAACACCGGCTCTCCGCTCCCCCTCTCAATGGAAACATTTATATTGCTGGAGGAGGTGACGATCCTGACATTCCCGATGTGGTGAGCAGGCTCAGCACCGACTTTCAGATAGGTTTGCCCTCCACAGCAGCCTCCATCGGAGATCAGGTATAGGGAAACCACGTCCCTCTTGTATGGATTATGAAGTCGCAGGTTCAGTGAAGGTCCACAGCACTCCGACTCCCGCCGTACGGTAAACAGATCCTGCTGTTCTTGGTCTGAAAAACGTTATCCTTTAACGTCACTTCTTCCACCTGCAGAAATGTTTTCCCGAAGACTAAATCAGAATTTCTGGCACTGTGTCCATGTGTGCATTAGATCTTAGGATAACATTTTTCAGACCAAGAACGGGCAGGATCTGTTTACTGTACGGCGGGAGTCGGAGTGCTGTGGACCTTCACTGAACATGCAAATTCGTAATCCATACGTAATCTATACCTGATCCCCGATGGAGGCTGCTGTGGAGGGCAAGTGGAAGGCGGGGCCGCAGGCGTGCCTGAGTTTGTAGGAGGAGTCGGAGGGTTATTTATCCCTCCTCCCCTCTAATGCCCGGCGTCGGTGGGGTTTCTGGGTCCAGCTGTCGTCACTTCCGGTTTGTTAGCTCAGCAGCATGTCGGCTGCTGAGGTCTCGTGGCGGTTCCCCTCCACCAGGCTACATCGAGGGGGGCTGCCCGCCTGCTTATTCTTGCGAGGAGGGGGGGGGGGCCGCTCTCTCTCTCTCTCCCCCCCTCCCTATGCTGTCACCAGCCCACTTCTGGTTGCTGGGTAGTCATGTCACTTCCGGTTTCTTGCACGTGGGGTGGTTCCTCTCCTAGGGCTCATGCCGGACGTTCAAGGGGGGGACCGCCCGGGGACTGCCCGCTACCTGTCTGCCTTTCCGCGTGCTGCATCTAGGGGGGGTTGGGGCGCTCTCCCCGTCCACATTGCTCGGAGTCTGCAGTGTAATTCTCGCCTGGCTACATGCAGGCACGGTCCCCCCCCCCTTTTTTTACTGGCTCTCATGCCGAGCTGGGGTCGCCCGCTCGCAGTCTCGGAGCTCTCGCCAGGCCATCCACCACCTTACAGGACATTGCACGCTGCCGGGGCTCCATCTGCCTTTAGGGGGCCACCCGCCTCTTCCGGAGGAGGGGGGGGGCGCACTTACACTCGCTGCCGGGGTTCCGGGGGGTTCCGCCGCTTCTCCCGGTACTTGCGCCGGGGGGAGGGGGGGCCACGCTTGCACACGCTGCCGGGGCTCCAGCGATTGTAAGGGGGCTGCCCGCCGCTTCTCCTGGTGCTCGGGGGGGACCTCACACTCGCTAGCTCTCTCACGCTGGCAGGCTCATCTAGCTTGTGGCCTCCCGCTTCTCCCAGTGCTGGGGGGGGGCCGCACATCCACCCATGCTGCAGGGCTCAGTCTACCTTTTAGGAGGCCGCCCGGGCTCGCGCCGGGGGGGGGGGGTTTGGGGACGACGACACACACATCAGTCCACCCACCCACCCATCCTGTTAAGCCTCGGCTAGGACTCTGTCCGGTGTCTCAGCGGTTCTGGGAAAGGGGGGGGGGAAGTTGGTGGGATGTCATTGCATGTTTCTTGTCAGTATGTTTTTGTTTTTTGTCACAGCAGGTTCTGTCAGTCTGTTTCTGTCTCAGCGGTTCTGTCAGTATGTTTCTGTCTCAGCGGTTCTGTCAGTATGTTTCTGTCTCAGCGGTTCTGTCAGTATGTTTCTGTCTCAGCGGTTCTGTCAGTATGTTTCTGTCTCAGCGGTTCTGTCAGTATGTTTCTGTCTCAGCGGTTCTGTCAGTATGTTTCTGTCTCAGCGGTTCTGTCAGTATGTTTCTGTCTCAGCGGTTCTGTCAGTATGTTTCTGTCTCAGCGGTTCTGTCAGTATGTTTCTGTCTCAGCGGTTCTGTCAGTATGTTTCTGTCTCAGCGGTTCTGTCAGTATGTTTCTGTCTCAGCGGTTCTGTCAGTATGTTTTTTGTCTCAGCGGTTCTGTCAGTATGTTTTTTGTCTCAGCGGTTCTGTCAGTATGTTTTTTGTCTCAGCGGTCTTTCAGTATGTTTTTTGTCTCAGCGGTTCTGTCAGTATGTTTTTTGTCTCAGCGGTTCTGTCAGTATGTTTTTTGTCTCAGCGGTTCTGTCAGTATGTTTTTGTCTCAGCGGTTCTGTCAGTATGTTTTGTCTCAGCGGTTCTGTCAGTATGTTTTGTCTCAGCGGTTCTGTCAGTATGTTTTGTCTCAGCGGTTCTGTCAGTATGTTTTGTGTCAGCGATTCTGTCAGTAGGTTTTTGGCTCAGCGGTTCTGTCAGTAGGTTTTGTCTCAGCGGTTCTGTCAGTAGGTTCTGTCAGTAGGTTTTGTCTCAGCGGTTCTGTCAGTAGGTTTTGTCTCAGCGGTTCTGTCAGTAGGTGTTGTCTCATCGGTTCTGTCAGTAGGTTTTGTCTCAGCGGTTCTGTCAGTATGTTTTGTCTCAGCGGTTCTGTCAGTAAGTTTTGTCTCAGCGGTTCTGTCAGTATGTTTTTGTCTCAGCGGTTCTGTCAGTATGTTTTGTCTCAGCAGTTCTGTCAGTATGTTTTGTCTCAGCGGTTCTGTCAGCGGTATGTTTTCTGTCTTAGCATGTTCTGTCATAGCGGTTGCAGTCACTATATGTTTCCTGTCATGTCATAGCGATGCGGTCAGCAGCATGCTTCTGTCGCGGAGCATTTTCACTGTCGCCGCTCTGTCATCAGTTTCAGTCACAGCAGCTCAATCCATGGCGTGTTTCTGTCATGGCGTGTTTCTGTCATGGCGTGTTTCTGTCATGGCGTGTTTCTGTCATGGCGTGTTTCTGTCGTCACGCAGGTTCAGCTTGCACCAGTGGCCGTTCTAGCTTTGTTCGTTTCCATGTCTCATTATTTTGCATAGGTTGCTTTCCTGGTCCGGTTGGCTAGGGCTCACATCTCGGGGTCTGTCACGTCTACAGATCCATTCGGGCTGAGGTTTTTGTTTTCCAGACGATTGTTCACCTCAAACTTCTCGCCTGTCATGTCACGTCTGGCTACGCATTGGGTTTCATTTCACGGGCAGGACTACCCACCACGGTCTGTGGGTGCACGGGTCCTCAGTGTTCTGCTGTGCAGCGGGTCACTCGCACTCACTCACGATATTTACGGGGGGGGGTCGTCGGGTTCTTTGACATGCTGGGGCCCCTCCGTCACTGCCAGGTCTTCATACTTGGGTAGGCACAGAGGGGGTTGTGTTTCTGTTGGGGGTCCTACTCCAGCAGGGTTGGGCACATTGTGTGCTCTGACTGCCTAGCACCGACAAGCTAACAGCCTTGTAGCTTTATTTGTTTTCTTTGTCTCGTCATACTGTTCTTTCGGGTATAGTTAGCCAGGGTGCGCATCTCAGGATCTGTCACGTCTACAGATCCATACGGGCTGAGGTTTCGTTTTTAAATGATTGTTGACCACAATCTTCTCGCCTGTATAACATACGTCATACGTGCACGTTCATTCTTACACCTATACATCTACCCACCACGGTCTGTGGGTACATCGCCTTGAGTGTGTCGTTTTTAATTACCTGTCTGCGCGGCAGGTTACTCGGGCTCGCTTACTGCTTACACTTATCACATACGCTTGGGTGGGATCTGTCGTCAGGTTCATTCACGCACTGAGGTCTGGTCATTTCTGCTCACATCTTTGGCCCAGGCAGCTACAGTGGGGGGGGGGGGGGGGGTGTCTCATGTTTTGTTGTCTGTTGTCTTTTCTTTCGGTTTTCTAGGGTTGGGCGTGCGGCACGTTTAGGGGGCGACACATTCTGGTGCATCCTGCCTGCTCCACGTGGGGGGGTACAGAGCATGGCAGTACGCCGTCACTCAGGGGTCGGCCCATACTTGGCTCAGCAGGGTGGTAAGTCTACAAGGGGTTTTCCTTTTTTCCGGCCGCAGCAGGGTAGGCGGTACATTTCAGTTTGGGTCCAGTTCCATCCCGGCTGCTTTACATACCAGCATTGAGCGTGTTCTGGCCGTTCCTGCTAGGACAATTTTATTAGGGTTCGCATCCATGGAGTCGTTGCTTCTTATCTTTGGGGCTGTTCTCTTGTTCATAGGTTGCCAGATTGTCGGGGCGGGTCCGTCAGGCCAGGCTCTTTGTCCATTGCCCGGCCTGTTGATAGGGGGGGTCCCAGTTAATCGGGTAGGTCGGGTCATTCCATGTCTGGTTCTGTCTCTGTATCGTTGCATATCGCTACTGCATGGTGGCCTCGTCCATTAACATCAGCGACTCATCTTTCGGGTACCCGGCTCTCAAACCCCTTCCCTCCTATCAGTTGTCCATTTTTTGCATCTCTCCTTCTCACGTCCCCTTACCAGGTATGGATAGTTAGGTCAGTGGTTGTGGGTGTTTGACATGGGTCACTGGTTGCTTCCTATTGGATGGTGTTGCTTTCACAGGGCTCCTCAGGGCGGCCCTTGTTCCATTCCCCCACGTATCCTCTCGCCACCAGCAGTGGTTCCCATGTCTGTGTTTTCTGGAGGGAGGCGTAGTCGGTCAGGCACGGGACAGTCATTTGGTTTCGGGGTTCCTTCCAATCATCGGTTCTTGGGACGCTGGTTTTCTGCTGTCGTAACGGATGGTTATCGGAGCCGTTCTTGAGACTGTCAGGGCGTGCTTTCACTACCAGGCAGATATTCGTGCCCTTCCATTTCTTTTATCACACCTACTTCTGGGTCTTTTTGCCCACTTATAGGCGTACTGTCCAGCGAGGCTAATGGCACACCTCAGGCCTGGGTAGGTAGGGTATCGTATTCCTCGGTGTAGACTCTGACTACAAGTGGAAGGCGGGGCCGCAGGCGTGCCTGAGTTTGTAGGAGGAGTCGGAGGGCTATTTATCCCTCCTCCCCTCTAATGCCCGGCGTCGGTGGGGTTTCTGGGTACCCACCCACCCGTTCCCCCTTTTTTCATGTTATCATTTTCTTCATTCATTTCTTCTTAATTACTTCAGGGTATGCCCACTTATAGGCGTACTGTCCAGCGAGGCTAATGGCACACCTCAGGCCTGGGTAGGTAGGGTATCATATTCCTCGGTGTAGACTCTGACTACAAACCTATCTGAAAGTCGGTGCTGAGCCTGCTCACCACATTGGGAATGTCAGGATCGTCACCTCCTCCAGCAATATAAATGTTTCCATTGAGAGGGGGAGCGGAGAGCCGGTGTTCAGAGCCAAGTTGCCTGTATCTGTGGGCTCCAACAAAGACAGTACTATTGAGATTTCAGATACTCGGTGAAGACTTGGAGTACAGACGAACAGGAGTATATCATATACCGGAGATGTCCATGAGTTTGAGATAATGCGAGTATCTTTCTCAGTGAGGTGAGAGGCTTGTGAGACTACTCTCCACGGATTGGCACTTGCACTTTATATGGTGATATTGGATGAATCACAGATCTACTTTGATGTGCACTACAGCTCACTGAATGCATGTGTGGGCTCACTGATGGACTCATATGTTTATTTATACCTATATGTGGATTAATGCTGATATTTATATTTACACTGATACTTTTATTTATATTTATATATTTATATATTTGTTTCTGATCATGGAGTGTTTGTTTTTGGGTAGCGCTGGATCACTTTCACATTTTTCCATGGCTGCAATATGTGGGGGGACATGGCTGCAATATGTGGGGGGACATGGCTGCAATATGTGGGGGGACATGGCTGGATATATGTGGGGCTGGATATATGTGGGGGGACATAGCTGCAATATATGTGGGGGGACATGGCTGCAATATATGTGGGGGGACATGGTTGCAATATATGTGGGGGAAATGGCTGCAATATGTGGGGGGACATGGCTGCAATATGTGGGGGGACATGGCTGTAATATGTGGGGACACATTTAAAAAAAGTATCGGTATTTGGTATCGGCGAGTACATGAAAAAAAGTATCGGTACTTGTACTCAGTCCTAAAAAAGTTGTATCGGGACAACCCTAAAAATAACTCTCCCATTCACCCACTAACTTTAGCGTAGTGCCCATACTGAATGTAAGGGGGCGCTACAGACATATTAAAAACCGCACTTAGAAGCGCCTTCTTTTGTGTTCTGGAATTATTGGAACCCTGTTAGGGATGGATTTTGCAGGTGGAGCTAGTCCTATTTAAAGGATAAGATCATCTTTTGGAGCGTGGTACATGTTCCACCCCTATTTAGGGCAAGGGCGGAACCAGAGTCTAGTCTCGGGCGGGGTACTGACAAAAAATAAGATTTTTTGTGGGCAATTTATTTGGGAAATGGCTGGTGTTATGCTTCAATCATCACGACACCATGGTTGATATGGTGTCAGGATTATTGTTGCGCATTATTTCTAAAATTACATTGTTATGGAAAATTAACTAGTTCAACTCATAATGCAGAATCGAGCGAGCCCTAAGCGTGTCATTTGCCACCGTCAGCTGCCACCAGATGCAGATTTTCACTTGCAACGTCACCTGCCACAAGTTCTGGTTTGTCACTTGCCACAAGTTGCAGATTGTCACTTGGCACGTCACCTGCCACACATTGCGGATTATCCACTTACCACGTCACATGCCACAACTTGCGGATTGTCACTTGCCACGTCACCTGCCTCAAGTTGCGGATTGTCACTTGCCACGTCACCTGCCTCAAGTTGCGGATTGTCACTTGCCACGTCACCTGCCTCAAGTTGCGGATTGTCACTTGCCATGTCACCTGCCTCAAGTTTCAGATTGTCACTTGCCATGTCACTGTCAGATATGTACTCGCTGAGGCTGAGAGCGGCTCACCGTTGCGACTTGGCGCACCCCGCCCCCTGGAGGTGAGACAGCGGGGGAGGGCGCGAAAAGGCATCACCAGCAGAGAACCTGAATGTTGATAGTAGATCAGGTGGTGCTGGACAAGGAACCCAGTTGGTAGAAGGTAAACGGGAACAGGCCATAGGTCAGGTACCAGAGAAGTTCAGACAACTGAGAGCAAGTTCAAGGCTGAGACTGTAAGCAGGTCCGGGATGCTGGCCAGGGTCAAGGGGCTGGAGAAGGTAACAGGTCCTAAGTACAAGCCAGACAGCAGCAGATCCAGAGAGGCAAGCCAGGGGTCAGGTTCAGGAGAGAGAGCAGAGTCGTCAGGTCAATCCGGGTCACAACGAGTTCAGGCACAGGTACAAAAAGTTTCAACAGGCAGGAGCTGACAACAAACCAGCAATCCGTCATGAGACTGGGGCTGGTTTAAGTAGGCAGGCCAGGACTCTGATTGGTGCGCGTGAATGCGCTCGTGTGCATGCGCTGTCCCGCCAAACCGCACATGCGCACGTGCCATTCGCGCACGGGCATGCCCCGAAGCGCCACTCAGTGGCTGCCCATGTTAGTCCTTTGACATCCACCTGCCACAAGTTGCGGATTGTCCCTTACCACGTCACCTGCCACACATTGCAGATTGTCGACTTGCCATGTCACTTGCCACAAGTTGCAGATTGTCACTTTCCACAAGTTGCAGTATGTCACTTGCCATGTCACTTGCCACAAGTTGCAGATTGTCACTTGCCACAAGTTGCAGATTGTCACTTGCCACAAGTTGCAGTATGTCACTTGCCATGTCACCTGCCACAAGTTGCGGATTGTAACTTGCCACGTCACCTGCCACACATTACAGATTGTCGACTTGCCATGTCACTTGCCACAAGTTGCAGATTGTCACTTTCCACAAGTTGCAGTATGTCACTTTCCATGTCACCTGCCACAAGTTGCAGATTGTCACTTTTGCCATAAGTTGCAGATTGTCACTTGCCACAAGTTGCAGATTGTCACTTGCCACAAGTTGCAGATTGTCACTTGCCACAAGTTGCAGTATGTCACTTGCCATGTCACCTGCCACAAGTTGCGGATTGTAACTTGCCACGTCACCTGCCACACATTGCAGATTGTCGACTTGCCATGTCACCTGCCACACATTGTGGATTGTCCTTGCCACGTTGCCTGCCACACATTGCAGATTTCCACTTGCTACGTCACCTGCCACAAGTTGCATATTGTCACTTTCCTGCTAAGGTGCAGAATGGGGATTGTCACTTCCAGTGATCTGGAGTCGGGCAGCAGAGTGATGATGTAATCTCTCTGCTGCCTGCACAGTGAGGGAGGGCGGAACTGCCAGGATGCAGGGCGGGTGCCAGGCGGTGAAAGATGTCATATCTCTGCTCCGTCACCCACTGATTGGCCAGTCCACCCACCGAGCCTCCCAGCTGGCAGCTTCCCGTCCGCTCTCATACCCGCCCGCTGCCGCAGCTGTGTCCGCTCGCACAGTCAGTGTGACTCTGCGAGTGGACGGGAAGATCGGGGGCATGCCCACCGCGCCGCCCGCACAATCACTTGACCGAGCGACCTGCCGGCTCACCCAACATGCCGCGGGGGGGTTCAATTGCCCTGTTCCCCCCGGGATCCACTCCTGATTTAGGGTAGAATATGTTACATGTTCCAGCTCCTGCTGCCAATCCGCTGATCTCTACCACTCTGTGACAGTGGGTGAGGGATTTTTTCTCCCCACCCGCTGTCACTTTTTGGATACACCAATATAGATACATAAAAAATGGTTCAACAAGATTGATGCCCTGTTCAGGGAATTAATATGGAAGGGAGGACTCGCCAGAATAGGACTACAGACTCTGCAGTTGTCAATAAGAGAGGGAGGAATGGCAGTACCCCATCCACGTAGCTACTTCCTGGCCGCACAGTTGCAGCATATTGGAGGTAAAACGGAAGTAGGGGAGGACACGAATGGTAGCTTAATGATCCAAGGGGCCCCCCACGAAACAATTATGGAGGTGACGGAGGCCAACTCATTTATCAACCAGACCCCCACGGTTAAGATGATAACCAAAGTGTGGAAAGCCATAATGATAGAGGAAGGACAGGAGGGAGTGACAGAATATGCGCCACTATGGAATAATAGGAACCTACAAGAGCTCGAAACAGTGGGAGCAATTAGAGAATGGGCAGTAAAAGGGATAATAAGACTGGTTCAGCTATACGAGGGCAGGACCTTAAAAACATTCACCACCCTGAGAGAGGAATATGAAATTCCCAATTACACGTTCTATAGGTATCTACAAGTTAGGCATGCATTAAACATCCAGTTTAAAGGAGTAGGGCCAAACTGGATAAAGGCACGAATACCTCAAAGAATAAGAGGGGGGATAGAGAAGAAGGGGTTTATATCCGTAATCTACCCATATATCTGCGAGGAGAACATAGGGGGACCAATGCAGCTTAAAAGTAAAAAGAAATGGGAGGAAGACTTGGGAATTATAACAGAAGAGCAATGGAGGATGGTATTGGAGAGAGGGCAAATGGCCACAGTTTCACCAGCCCAAAGGATATCCTTTTTAAGGATGATACATAGGGCATATTACACCCCAAAAAAACTATTTAGCTTTGGCTGCAGACCGGATGCAGGGTGCCCCAGATGCCAGGATACGGGGGATTTATTACACATGATATGGAGATGCCCTAAACTATTTAGGTATTGGCTGGAGATCATCAGAATTATTAATAAAACATTTGGAACCAGACTGGGGATGGACCCTAGAACGTGTATATTGGGAATATGGGAAGAAAGGGGAGAAATGGCGAGTACGACAAAAGCGGTAGTAAGGTGCCTATTCCAGGCAAGAAAACGAATTGCTCAAAGATGGCAGGCAGTAAACCCCCCATTAATAAGAGAGTGGACTAATAGCGTGACAGAAACGGTATGGAAAGAGAAAACTGTCTATATTAAAAGGGGAAACATCAAGGAATTCGATAAAATATGGAAACCGTGGTTACTCGAAATAGGATATCAGGAATGAAACCTCAAGGAGCTAATAGGATATCATAGATGGGAGGGGGGGGGGGGGTAGGGAGAGAAGGAGAAAAGGATGCAGTCACTAGGGGTCAAATTCAAGATTACAGCATGCGGGGAAGGGAAAAAGTTTTGTTTTTACTGTATAAAGAACAATTTTGTATGTGACCTGGTTTTATATGAAAAATAATGAAATAAAGAGAATTAATATAAAAAAAAAAAAAAAAAGCAAGTGTGCGAGTGGACGGGAAGATCGGGGGCATGCCCACCGCGCCGCCCGCACAATACTTGACCGAGGGACCTGCCGGCTCACCCAACATGCCGCGCGCACACTGTGACACTCACCTGCAACAAAGTTATTGGGGGGGGGAGGGGTTCAATTGCCCTGTCCCCCCCGGGATCCACTCCTGATTTAGGGTAGAATATGTTACATGTTCCAGCTCCTGCTGCCAATCCGCTGATCTCTACCACTCTGTGACAGTGGGTGAGGGATTTTTTCTCCCCACCCGCTGTCACTTTTTGAAAAAAAACTTTGCTGTGCGGGGCCCACATGGCCACGTCATTCATTCACAAATTTCTATGAATTAATGGCCGTCTTATTTCTGCGTCTGAGCCCTCCTATTTATGCGACTGATTCATAGAATCAGTAACAAACAGATTTCCATAAGATCCAACTGGTGTAAGTCTCTTACGCCGTTGTATCTTATTTTCATATTTTAGGCTGGACGCAAGGTGGAGTTCCCATCTAAAATATGCAAATGAGCCTATACGCAGATTCCCGAACGTGCGCCCGGCCGGCGTATCTGATTACGTCATTTACGTAAGACTTACGCACGGCCTAAAGTTATCCCTGCTATAGCTGGCGCAGCCAATGTCAAGTATGGACGTCGGAACCAACGTCATTACGTCATTTGCGTCAGTCCATTCACAATTGAGCTGGGCGTTGCTTTCATTGACAAGTAGCGACGTGATTTGGAGCATGCGCACTGGAAATCAATCACGGCCGGCGCATGCGCAGTTCATTCGGCACGGGGACGCGCTTCATTTAAATGATACACGCCCCCTACCCGCCGAATTTAAATTCCGCCGGGTGATTTACGCTACGCCGCCTCAACTTTGCAGGCCAGTGCTTTGTGAATAAAGCACTTGCCTGAAAAAGTTGCGGCGGCCTAACGTAAATGAGATACGTTAGGCCAAATTAAAGATAGGCTCTCCTACCTGAATCTAGCCCTATATGTTTTTTCACAATCTTTATTATTATTATTAATATTTAGGCAACGTTTGATCGTAATTTTTGCGCTGATTGCACTCTTGTTTTTTTATATTTTGCTCAATTCAACACATGCTCGGAATCATTTGACTTAATTTTTCTCGGCTTGTTGTAGTGTTGTATGTCATCGCGTTCTTGATGGTCGGAAATTCTGCGTGACCGTGTATATGCAACACAATTTTGAGCCACCATTCCGTCGAAAAAATTTCTTGTCGAAATTTCTGATGGTGTGTATGCGGCATAAGCCCACTTTTACACTGAAGCGCTCGCTGTACAGGTGTTTTAGCTCTAAAAATGGCACCTGCAAAGCGCCTCTCCTGTAACTCCAGTGAGAAAACATGAGTGCTTTCACACTGGAGCGGTATGCTTCGGGACATTAAAAAAAGTCCTACAAACAGCATCTTTGGGACGGTTTATTAGTAGTAAATACACCGCTCCCAAAACACCCTTAGCATTGAAATCATTGGCCAGCACTGCCGAAGTGCCAGCAGAGTGCTTCGGCAGTGGTGCTTTGCAGGCGATAAAAACTAGCTTTGCGGGCTAAAACTAGCGTCGCTTTACCGCCAACGCGACCACCGCTTCAGTGTGAAAGTGGCCTAATGCCACGTACACACGATCGGATTTTCCGTTGTAAAAACATTGTATGGTTTTTCCGACAGAATTCCGCTCAAGCTTGGCTTGCATACACACTGTCACACAAAAGTTCTCTGAGTTTTCGTCCATCGAGAACGCGGTGTTGTACAACACTACGACGAGCCGAAAAAATCAAGTTCAATGCTTCCGAGCATTGTGTCGAATTGTTTCCAAGCACGCGTCGAAATTTTGTGCGTCGAATTGCTACAGACCATCGGATTTTTCTATCTTTTGTTGGCAGAAATTCCGACCGTAAAAGTCCAATGGAGCATACACACGGCCAATCAGCAGGCTTGGGGAGCTTGCTGTGCATGCTGGGAGAGCTCTTAAGTATCACTTCCTGCTCTTTCTCTTTCCCTGAGAGGATGTCTGTGTAATCCACTTAGGTAGGCCTCAGGCCTTAGGGCCTAGAGGTATGGAGTGTTGTGGAATCTCTTGTCATGGGAGGTGTCCCTAAGTTGCTGTCTGAGATGAAGTGCTACTGGACGTTGGGGAAGCAAAGCTGCGGTTGTCCTACCACAGGGATGGTGAGTGAGGTGGGAAGCACCACATGAACCTTCCCACTACTGTCCTGCTTTGTACCCTAAGTCTGAGAATACAAAGGCATCTCAGCTGACAAGGAGCCACATTTATGAGATGTATTCCAGCCAGCAGAGTTCTGTTACAAAAGGATTGATATTAGTGAGAAGACCATGTATGAGACCAGAGACTGTGTATTGTTAATGGAACCCTCAGGTATCCTGTGTTCCCTCCACCCTCCTTCCCAATCTTCATGCATGTGCATTATTAAAGCGGGGGTTCACCTGATTTTTTTTTTTTTTTTTAAAAGCCAGCAGCTTCAAATACAGCAGCTGCTGACTTTTAAAAAATGAACACTTACCTGTCCAAGTGACCAGCACTAGGTCCTAATAGACTGTCACCGCTGCCAAGGAGACAGATGCCAGACCAGCGCTGTCAATAGCAGGGACAGGACAGCTGGGGAACCCCACAGTGGCAGAACACCAGGGTCCAGTGGCAAGACAACCTTTGCAACCCTGAAATTTCTCCCATTGCTTTGGACCCTTATATTTTCTTGGTGTGCTGGTGACATATATCTCTTGTTTTCTGCCACCCTAAGGGGCCCCAGATTAGTAGGAAGGGAGCTCACTGCAGAACATAGTAAAGGGCCCCAGGATGGATATTAGGGGTGTCAAATTTAATTGCTGCATCGGTGCATCGCGATTCGGGTGTTCCCGATTCGCTACCGATGCATGCGACCGTAATAATCGATTATTAGCCCCGTCCCTCCCGGGAGAGCGCTCCGTTACGGTATTTTACCTTGAGGTGTGCTCATGTGACTCCCCGGCCCGCCTCTCTCCTCTCTTCTTTTACATCTCACGTCTCTCCTGGCGTCAGCCCCACCCACTGACTGTAACTTTCAGATCAGTAGAAAGGCGAGAGGTGCTGACGCCAGGAGAGACTGGGCTACAGAGAGACGCGCAGCACAGAATTTTTTTACCGGACCGATCAGACCCTCCCTGGCTGAGCCTGCCCTGGTGAGTGCAGTATTAGTCTGTCTGCAGTTCAAAGCCGCCTGCTATATTACATTTATAAAAAGGGTCAGGCAAGGTTGGGACACAGTGACTGACTCGCTAGACTGCTCTCTCTCTCAGAGAGAGAGAGAGAGACAGACAGACAGGCGACAGCTTGCAGGACTCATCGTCTCCCCTGTCCCCTCACTTCAGTCACAGACAGTGCAATCCAGTGATCTAGTCGGGGCCACTTGAGTGAGGGGGGGGGGGTGCACTGCTGAGAGAGAATGAATTATAGTGACCCCTGCCCTGGCTGCAACATCCATCCATCCATCTCTTGACTGGATGCTATCTATGTGATGTACAGGCAGCGGTTATCAGACAAGAATGGCAGTGGTGATTGTACAGAATTACAGATGTTCACAATCTGTCTTGCTATCCTGTACCCTGTCTGAATCCTCTGACCACCTCCTGTCTGCCATCCTCTGACCACCTCCTGTATGCCATCCTCTGATCATCTCCTGTCTGCCATCCTCTGACCACCTCCTGTCTGCCATCCTCTGACCACCTCCTGTCTGCCATCCTCTGACCATCTCCTGTCTGCCATCCTCTGACCATCTCCTGTCTGCCATCCTCTGACCATCTCCTGTCTGCCATCCTCTGACCATCTCCTGTCTGCCATCCTCTGACCACCTCCTGTATGCCATTCTCTGACCACCTCCTGTATCCTGTCCGCCATCCTCTGACCACCTCCTGTCCACCATCCTCTGACCACCTCCTGTCTGCCATCCTCTGACCACCTCCTGTCTGCCATCCTCTGACCACCTCCTGTCTGCCATCCTCTGACCACCTCCTGTCTGCCATCCTCTGACCACCTCCTGTATCCTGTCTGCCATCCTGTGACCATCTCCTGATGGAGTAGCATAAGCAGTTAGCTCATAGGAGGATCTGCAGGTCTCACAGACTGACTGAGTGTAATGAAACTTCAGGTTGCAAGTAGAGGCAAGCAGAAAACAGGGTCTGCAGTGAGGGTGCGCTGATGTCAGCATGGCGACTGACTTTGTTTCTAATGTTAGACATCTTACCAAAATCAGGTAAATCTGTCTCACTAGATGTTTTAGGGAATTTTCCTTTGGAGAGTGACACAACAAACAATGTTTTTTTTCAATTGTTATACATAAAACAGCATGTGGATAGGCACAGAGCAAATACAATTCTTCTGAAGAAGTCACATGACGATACACGTC
The DNA here is from genome assembly GCA_029574335.1 of Rana kukunoris. Classification (NCBI taxonomy): domain Eukaryota; kingdom Metazoa; phylum Chordata; class Amphibia; order Anura; family Ranidae; genus Rana; species Rana kukunoris. Next base: position 102,245 of record JAJQKJ010000015.1, read on the forward strand.
AGGAGCACTGGAGCGCGCACGTTTGACGGATGAAAGACAAGCTCGCTGCTCGTATGGAGTTGTGCCCAGTTTTTACCTTTTTAAATGTGAGTTTTTACTTTTTATTGATCCAATAAACCTTTTATACAGTGGCACTTTGCTATGTGCTTCCTCTGTTCTCTCCCCTCGCACATTCTTCTGCTACCTGCATTTGCGTTTTTTGGCCACCGGGAGCTGGAGAAGGGATCAGAGGGACCCTGAGCATTCACACCGGACCTGTACGAACTCGGAGTTCGTGGGAGATAGACCCACCTTTCATGATCACAAAGTGAGTGCATGTCTGTGTGATTTATTTATTTTCTAGTGCCCCCACAGGATTATGCTATGTTGTGTCTTTAATTTTTACATGCGCATCTGCCACTATCCGCTATCCATTTCTGCTGCCCGTCTTTTCGGCTGGAGGTCATTTTTGGCTATCTGTACATAGCCGCAAGGTGAGCGGTTAGAGAGCACTAGGGGTGTTGGAAGTTTCCTTTCTGCTCTGGGGATTTTCATTCATAGACTTTACTTGGACTTTCACTACAGTGTTTTATTTCACTTATCCACGTTGTAAGATCATTTGTTGTCTGGATGTTTTAACGTCCTTTGGTGTCACTTATATTTGTTTGCAGGATCCACTTTTCACATGTTGTTTACACTTGTTCATTATTTGCCCATTTTCTAGATACACCCCCCCCCCCCCCCTGGTTTGTGCACTTTTCAGGCACTTACCCCTAGCACAGCGCAGATACCATTATTTTCCACATAATTCCCTGTGCGTATCATAATCTTCATTACTCCAGTTCGGCCATTAGTCTTTTCCCCTCATCCAAATTTTTAAATAGGTTCCAGTTCTTCCATGTTTCTTTGTATTGATTATTTTTACCCTTAGCTGAGAGAACTAGGTCTTGCATAGCTTCTATGGGCCAGATTCACGAACACTTGCGCTGGAGTATTTGGATATGCGCCGCGTAACTGTGCTGATGCGCCGACGTTTCTATGTGCCCGTACCCACCAAACTAGATGCGCCCAATAACGGCTCATTTGCGACCGGCGGAACGTTCCGACGCCAGAGTATCGTCAGCGCTTATTTTCGCTGGGCGCATCAGTCGCGCCCATTGATTTCCCCTGCAAATATGCAAATGAGGGATTTTTCCCAATTCACGAACGGATTAGCACCATACGCTGGCTACATGCGCCGCGCGTATCTTGTCCGTCCGGCGCAAAGTTATTTCTACAAAAGGCTGCTTTATCTTTACTCCAGACGGCCACAGGTCAGCAGGAGAGCAGCTACAGCAGCGTTACCGACGATAAGAGCTAGCTGAGCACCCCCACTTGCAGGACAACACCTCTGTCCATGCTTGTCTGTCAAATTTTACAGCCATGGAGGAAGACATCATAGGTCTCCATAGCCGAGATGACGGCTGTCAGCTCCTGGCCATTAAAGTTCAGCTTTCTCCTGTGTGTTTGCGGGGAACGGGAGCAGCTATCTCAGAACAAAAGTAACATCACTGCGGGGAGGGGGAGCAGGATATACTTTAGTGCCGGAATGGCGCTTCTACGGGCGCATTTAAACGCCCAACGGAAGGCATTGCGCTGACGTTTCCCGTGAAGTGGTGCCGACGGAAGTTGTGAGCATGCGCACAAAGGGGGCGAGTGGAGCCTCACTCACTGCGCATGCTCCGTGGTTGATGCGCTGAACGTAAGCCTCTGCGCTGGGCTCCGCCCATCATTTACATATGATCACACCCAGTTTCACTTGCGTCGGGTTACGCCAGCGCATTATCGTTACTCTGGCGCAAGTTTACGCGCAACTGCTATGTGAATTACAGGACTTGCGCTGAAAGGGTCTTCAGAGTAACGTAAATGAGAAGCGTTACTCCAGAGGAAAGATACTCTCATCTACCTGAATCTGGCCCTATATCTCTAACTCTATCCACTCTAAAACTGTTGGTGGCCTAGTGTCTCTCCAGCATAAGGGTATCCCTGCTTTCGCTGCGTTCACCATATGGCACACTACTGAGTTCCGATAGATCTGGGAGAGGTGAAGTAGGAAAAAAGCAGAATCATTGGGTATTTTTAAGTCAGAACATTTTTGTAAGATTCTCATAATCGACAGCCAATAAACTCGTATTTTTTTACAGAACCAAAATATATAATTCAATGTCCCGCTTTCTTCTCCACACCTCCAACATCTGTCCGAATTTTCATTAGAGAATGTTTTAAGTCGTACTGTAGTATGATACCACTGCATCAAGATTTTATAGTTTAATTCTTGAGTTTGTTTACAAATTGAAGAGTTTATGGTCAAAAAGATAATCTGTTTACGTTGTAATACAGAAAAGGTCCTATCTAGGTCCTTCTCCCATTTGTAAAGGTCTGGTATCTCCAGATTCTCTCTAAGTTTATTTAATAGTCCACACATTTTAGAGATCCCTCGGGCTAATGGTTCTGAATCATTACAGTAAGACTCAAAGATTGTTAACTGACGATGAAAATTACCTCCCGGTCCTAGTGATCTCATAAAATGACTTGGTTGCAGTGCCTGCCAGATATTGACTTGAAAAGGGCCTCCTGTTTGTGTTAATGTTTTAATCGATGGCCAGTTTTCTAATATAATAAAGTGTGAAGCCTGATATACTCCTTTCTCTATTAGTGCCCGAAAGGGTCCTTTTTCATTACCCGGGCTGAAACTTGGGTTCCCCAGTATAGGAAACAAAGGTGATGGCGCTGTAGAAAAGTTCCCGTTTTGACATATACGTGCAGTAATTTTTAAAGTTGTGCCAATTATAGGGTGATTTTTAAGAAAAGCTGGTAATACTATATAGCACCAAGGTGCTCTAAAAGGGACTGTGCTCAGCTGCTGTTCTATGTCGACCCACCTCTTGGACCTAATATGTCTACACCAGTCCACTAATCTAGATAGATGTACTGCATAATAATACTTAAATATATCTGGGACCCCCATTCCACTAAGATTCTTGGGTATGGTCAACAGATCTCTTTGAATCCTAGGGCGTTTCCCGGCCCAAATAAAGTTCATAAATAAACTAAGTATCTGACGCAAAAAAGTCACTGGGATCCTAATTGGTAACGCCTGAAGTAGGTACAAAATTTCAATAATTGTTCCAAGGAAAAGACGAAGAGAAGGGTGAGAGGGGGAAGCCCTGGCGGGTACCATTCGAGATGCTGAAGGGTTCCGAAAGGACCCCATTTGCTTTTTACAACAGCATGAGGCTTCGTATAAACACCTTTAACCCAGCTAATCATTTGTTCTCCCATTCCTATTTGTTTCAACACCACGAATAAGAACCGCCAGTTTACCCTATCAAACGCCTTCTCGGCATCTGTATTCAGAAATACACAGGGTATTTTTTATCATTTGCCTGATTAATCAAATTAAGAACTAGGGATCAGCCGAACACCACCACGTTCGGTTCGCACCAGAACGTTCGAACAGGCGGACCGTTCGCGCGAACATTTAGAACCCCATTGAAGTCTATGGGACTCGAACATTCGAATTCAAAAGCACGAATTTTAAAGCCCAATATTCAAGTTATTGTTGGAAAACGTCTTTGAGAACCTGGGTCTTGCCCCAGGAAACATGTATTAATGGGAAAAAAAGGTTTTAAAAATGGTTGTTTTTTCTGGAGCAGCGATTTTTAATGATGCTTAAAGTGAAAAAAAAAATGAAATTCCTTTAAATATCGTACCTGCTGGGTGTCTATAGTAGTGGCACATGTTTAGAAATGTCCCTGCACAACATGAGATTACTATAAGAAAAAATATATTTAATACTGCTTGCGGCTTTAATGTAATGTTTGGTCCCTGCAAAATGGATACACATCATTGAAAAAAATAGCATGAATTTCTCTGCCACCAGGTTATTACAAGACCCAGTGTCAATCCTGACCAACCTGGGGCCCTAAGCAAAATGACATGGCACATTAAAAATTAGAAGCAGGGGGGCGCTGACGACAGTGACATGTCACATTAAAGAAAGTTGAGAAGCGGGGGGAGGGGGTGTTCTGCTGTCGTAAATGACTCAGCCAGCGAGTTTAGAAGCGGGATGAGGGGGCAAAAATGACTTCTCACCAGACGGGGCCTCTAGTAATTTGGGGTTCCCTTTGCAGCTTTGCGGGGCCCTAAGCAGCTTGCATAGTGAGCCTATAGCGATGATCGGCCCTGACAAGTCCCTTTGGCCCTATATACTTTGAACAGCAGTATACAGGCGGTGCAGTTAAACAGGGGCAGAACAATTCAACACAACACTGCAACCCCTCACAGATACTGTAATTGGAGCGCAACAAAGAGCCACATGCAATGTATTTAATCAAATTTTTTTATTAGATGCCCCTGTTAATGAGAAACCACAGGAATATGGAGAAGGGTCGGAGGAGAGGGAAGTAGGGTGGGTTGTTTTTTTTTTCCCCCTTTCTTCTTCTTCTTCTTCTTCTCTCTCTCTCAGTGAAGTTTGGAAAGGGGAGAGATACGTAAGACGGAGACATATGTTTGATTTTGACAACAAGGTTAAAGGGGATGTTTAATAATAAGATGGACCGTGACTGATGTGTTGTTTTGTAATAATGGTTTGTTATGTATTTTATTTTATTTTTATTTTTTTTATATACATATGTGTTGAAATAAAAAAAAAAATAAAACAAAAGTAAACAGGGGCAGAAAAATTGGGCCTTAGGCACAACACAACACTGCAACCCCTCACAGATACTGTAATTGGAGTGCAACAAAGAGCCACATGCAAAGTATTGCATCAAAAATTGTTTTTAGACGCCACTGTTAAACAGGGGCAGAAAAATTGGGCCTTAGGCACTGGTGGCAGAGCCCAGAAACAAAAATGTTCTTACTAGCTATCAGCAAGATCAGTGAGGAGGAAAAGGATATTCCATCAGCAGCATAACAGGACAGTCACTCAGCATCAGCATAGGCAGTCTGACATTTCAAAAAAATTATTCAGTTACATCTGCATCAGGTGCTTGGTAGCTGGTGTTGATCCAAGCCTGATTCATTTTGATGAAGGTCAGTAGATCGACGGAGTCGGTGGAGAGGCGCAAGCCTCCAGCAGCACTGAATGTGCGTTCTGAAAGAATGCTGGATGCAGGGAAAGTCAGTAGCTCAATTGTCTACTGTGCAAGCTCTGGCCAGTGATCCATCCTCAAGACCCAGTAAGCCAGAGGATTTTCGGTGGGGAAGGTGTCCAAGTCGGATCTTGCCCCTAGGTATTCCAGCACCATGTAAACCAGACGCTGGAGATGGTTTCTGGAACCGGTCAGACCTTGGGGCTTCGGACTAAAAAATTGTCTGAACGCATCGGTCAGACAGCCACCTTCTCCACCGCTCCTGTGACTCACCGAAGCCTCAGCAACACGTTGTCCAGGACCAGGATTTGGCAATCCCCCAGGTTCTGGGAACGCGTTGCACAGACCCTTCTGCAAGGCCTCCCGCAGAAGTTTCATCTACTGCTCCCTCTGCGATGGCAAGATAAGTTCCGGAACCTTACTCTTGTAACGTAGATCAAGGAGAGTTGCCAGCCAGTAATCATCCCTCTCTTTGATACCACGAACACGAGGATCCTTACACAGGCTTTGCAGGATCAGGGAGGCCATGCAGCGTAGGTTTGCTGAGGCATTCGGGGGAACAGTCCTCTGGGTCACTGAGGACTAGGGATGAGCTTTGCGTTCTCTATCGGCATGTGGAAGGCAATGTCCATGCCTCGCTGGACAGGGCAGTCAGTGGTAAGGTGCATCTTACTGCTGACTCATGGTCCAGCAAGCATGGACAGGGACGTTACCTGTCTTTTACGGCCCATTGGGTGACTCTGCTGGCAGCTGGGAAGGACGCAGGGCAAGGTACAGTAGTTTTGGAGGTTGTTCCGCCACCACGCCTCCAAAACACTACTACTGCTTGTGACACGCCTCTCTCCTCCACCCCCTCCTCTTTGTCTTCCTCTGTGGCCTCTTCCTGTGCTAATGTTTCCTCAGAACCAGCCGTGCTCCGTAGGCGTACGAGAGGCTATGCAGGAATGCAGGCCAAAAAATGCCATGCAGTGCTAGAGCTGGTGTTCGGGAGACAGGAGCCACACTGGGAAAGAGGTTCTTTCAGCTCTGCAGGGGCAGGCTCAGAGGTGGTTGACTCCACGCCAGCTGAAGCCTGGAATGGTGGTCAGTGATAATGGCACCAACCTCCTCTCTGCCCTGCGACAGGGAAAACTCACCCTGCCCTGTTTTGCGCATGTCTTGAGTTTGGTGGTGCAGCTGTTCTTGGGCAGGTACCCGGGCTTACAGGATGTCCTGAAGCAGGCCAGGAAAGTCTGTGTGCATTTCCGGAGGTCATATAATGCCACTGCTCGGCTGACAGACCTCCAAAGGGAATACAACCTGCCCAAGAACCGCCTAATCTGTGACATGCCCACCAGATGGAACTCTACGTTGGCCATGCTGCAGTGGCTGCACACGCAGCAGCGGCTGCACACGCAGCAGCGGGCCATCAATGAGTACCTGTGCCAATATGGCAGCAGAACTGGGTCAGGGCAGCTAGGTTTTTTTTCCCCACGCCAGTGGGCCTTGATCAGGGATGCATGCACTGTTCTGTCACCATTTGAGGAGGCCAAAAGGATAGTGAGCAGTGACAGTGCATGCATCAGTGAGACTGTCCCTCTTATTCACATGTTGGAGCACACGCTACGTGGAATAATGGACAGGGCCCTTGAGGCAGAACAGAGGGAGGAAGAGGAGGACTTCCTTACCTCTCAAGGCCCCCTTTACCCAGACAGTGGGCCTGCTTGCCCACCTAGCACACAGGAAGAGGAGGAGGATGATTGTATCAGCAGCATGGAGGTGGAGCCTAGCACTCAGCATCAGCAGTCTTCAAGGGATCATTTACAGTCCCAAGGAACACATGGACTTTTACGTGGCTGGGATAAGGGGCCTGTGGATCCTGTCGTCCTCAGTGACCCAGAGGACTGTGCCCCGAATGCCTCTGCAAACCTACGCTGCGGACCTTATGTTGCCATCGCAGAGGGAGCAGAAAATGAAACTTTTGCGGGAGGCCTTGCAGAAGGGTCTGTGCAATGCGTTCCCAGAACCGGGGGGATTACCAAAACCTGGCTCTGGGCGACGTCTTGCTGAGGCTTCGGTGAGTCACAGAAGGAGCGGTGGAGAAGGTGGCTGTCTGACCGATGCCTTCAGACAGTTTTTTAGTCCGCAGCCCCAAGGTCTGATCGGTTCCAGCAACCATCGCCAGCGTCTGGTTTACATGGTCCCGGAATACCTAGGGGCACCTTGGACTCCTTCTCCACCGAAAATCCTCTGGCTTACTGGGTCTTAAAGATGGATCACTGGCCAGAGCTTACACAGTATGCAATTGAGCTACTTGCTTGCCCTGCATCCAGTGTTCTTTCAGAATGCACATTCAGTGCTGCTGGAGGCTTTGTTACCGATCACAGGGTGCGCCTCTCCACCGACTCTGTTGATCGACTGACCTTCATCAAAATGAATCAGGCTTGGATCAACACCAGCTACCAAGCACCTGATGCTGATGTTACTGAATAATATTTTTTTGTTGAAAGGTCAGATCACTTTTAGACTGCGTATGCTGATGCTGAGTGACTGTCCTCTTATGCCGCTGATGGAATATCCTTCTCCTCCTCACTTTTCTTGCTGATAGCTAGTAAGAAATTTTGTATTTCTGGGCTCCGCCACCAGTGCCTAAGGCACAATTTTTCTGCCCCTGTTTAACAGAAGGCGCCTAATGACAATTTTTGATGCAATACTTTGCACGTGGCTCCTTGTTGCGCTCCAATTACAGTATGTTTGAGGGGTGTCCTTTTCTCTAAAATATTTCTTTCACAAAACAATAATGGCCCCCCACCACCGCTAAATTATTTGACATATTGTTGCCACACAGCACGTGCGCAAGCAGTATTATTTACTTTTTTTTATAGTCCTCTCATGTTGTGCAGGGACATTTCTAAACACGTGCCACTACTACTATAGACACCCAGCAGGTGTGATATTTAAAGGAATTTTTTTTTCACTTTAAGCATCATTAAAATGGCTGCTCTGGAAAAAACTTCCATTTTTAAAACTTTTTTTTCCATTGATACATGTTCCCTGGGGCAAGACCTGGGTTCTGAACAACGTTTTCCAACATTAAATTGAATATTGGTCTTTAAAATGATCGTTTTTGAATTCGAACGTTCGAGTCCCATAGACTTCAATGGGGTTCTAAATGTTCGCGCGAACCCGTGGTCTGTTCGAACGTTCTGATGCGAACCGAACATGGGTATGTTCGGCTCATCCCTACTGAGGAAAACAGGATCCACAGCCACCTAATCCCAACCATGTAAAAGTCCACAGGTTCCTTGGGACTGTAAGTGATCCCTTGAAGACTGCTGCTGCTGATGCTGAGTGCTAGGCTCCACCTCCATGCTGCTGATACAATCATCCTCCTCCTCATCCTCTTCATGTGTGCTAGGTGGGCAAGCAGGACCACTGTCTGGATAAAAGGGGCCTTGAGAGGTAAGGAAGTCCTCCTCTTCCCTCTGTTCTGCCTTAAGTGCCCTGTCCATTATTCCACGTATCGTGTGCTCCAACATGTGAATAAGAGGGACAGTCTCACTGATGCATGCACTGTCACTGCTCACTATCCTTTTGGCCTCCTCAAATGGTGACAGGACAGTGCATGCATCCCTGATCAAGGCCCACTGGCGTGAGAAAAAAAAACAAGCTCCCCTGACCCAGTTCTGCTGCCATATTGGCATAGGTACTCATTGATGGCCCTCTGCTGCGTGTGCAGCCGCTGCAGCATGGCCAATGTAGAGTTCCATCTGGTGGGCATGTCACAGATTAGACGGTTCTTGGGCCCCAGTGTGACTCCCGTCTCCCAAGCACACCAGCTCTAGCACCACATGGCATCTCTTGGCCTGCATTCCTGTGTATAGCCCCTCGTACGCCTACGGAGCACGGCTGGTTCCGAGGAAACATCACCACAGGAAGAGGCCACAGAGGAAGAAGAGGAGGGGGTGGAGGAGAGAGGTGTGTCACAACCAGTAGTAGTGTTTTGGAGGCGTGGTGGCGGAACAACCTCCAACACTACTGTACCTTGCCCTGCGTCCTTCCCAGCTGCCAGCAGAGTCACCCAATGCGCCGTGAAAGAGAGGTAACATCCCTGTCCATGCCTGCTGGACCATGAGTCAGCAGTAATATGCACCTTACCACTGACCGCCCTGTCCAGCGAGACATGGACATTGCCTTCCACATGGCGATAGAGAGCCGGAATCGCCTTCCGTGAGAAAAAGTGGCATTTGGGAACTTGCCACTGAGGTACCGCACATTCCACAAACTCAGGGAAGGGGGCAGAATCTACCAACTGAAAAGGTAGCAGTTGAAGTGCTAGCAATTTCGATAAGCAAGCATTCTACCGCTGGGCATGTGGATGGCTGGGAGAGTACTTCTTTCGGCGCTGCAGCAGCTGGGGCAGGGACATTTTTCTGGTACTACAGTAGATTGCCGCATGTACTACTAGGTTGTGACACACCTATTTCTAACCCTTCAGTCCTATCAGTGCAGGCTTCAAAGAGGACTGAGGGTCTAGTGGGGTTGGAGGTCCCAGCTGATGAGGGGCAAGGGGGGGTCCACTTTGTTCTTTGGTGTGGGTCTTTCTGGTATGCTTGCCAATGAACTGCATGGCAGGTCGACATATGTCTGGTCAAGCATGTGGTGCCCAACGGATGATGTTTTGGCCACGCGAGATACGCTTGAGACATATGTTGCAAATAGCAACGGTGCAATCTGATGCACATGTCTCAAAAAAGGCCCACACCAAAGAACTTTTGCAGTAACGTTGAGACACAGCAGCGCCCTGCACAGGCGTAGCTCTGCGATGTAATGCAGTTGGTGTGCTGCCCTTAAGCTGTCCACTGGAGGGCATCCTGCCTCTTTGGAGATGTGCCTGTGCCTCGTCGTCCCCCTCCTCCTCCTCCTCCTCCTCCTCTCTCCTATCAGGCACCCACGTAGAGTCAGTGACCTCATCATCCCCTCCATCCTCATCACTGTCAAAAACCTGGCAGTATGCTCCAGCTGGGGGAACATCACTGCCAGATTGCTGTCCCTCTCGGGCACCCCTTCTCTCTGGGCTCACATCAATGCCTTCCTCTGTGTCCCATCATCGGAGCCTTCAAAACGCCGTGCATCTTCATGCATCATGTACCCAACACTGTGTTGAAACAGTTCGGGGGACTCCTCAGGAGGACATGGTGGGACTAGGGAAGAATTGTGTGATGCCATTGTGCAGAGGGAAGAGGACGCCTTGGCAGCTGCTTTATCAGACAAACTAAGCTCAGCCTGAGTGAGAGAGGATGAGGACGGCTTGGTCACCCACTCTACTAATTTCTCTGCATGTTGAGGTTCAACACCGCCAGCTCCCGAAAAGACGAACGAGCGGCCATGGCCACGTGCTGAAGAGGATGCACCGTGTCCACCACCAGCGTTGCCTCTAGATGCAGAGCCTGCTTGCCCTTGTGACTCTCTGCCTCTCTTTGTTTTCCTTCCAGACATTGCACAGGACAAAATCAGTACACACACCTCGTACCTTTAGGTAGAAACTAGAGAGGACAAGTGCAGTAAACTCCAAGTAGGTTAAAGTGAAAAATATACAGCACAAGTGCAGTAACACAACTATATTTAGGTGCTAATAAACAGCACAAGTGCAGTAACACAATAGACGTTTAGGTGCAATTAAACAGCACACGTGCAGTAACAGCAACTGCGTTTAGGTGCAATTAAACACACATGCAGTAACAGCAAATGCGTTTAGGTGCTATTAAACAGCAAATGTGCAGTAACAGCAAATGCGTTTAGGTGATATTAAAATGCACACATGCAGTAACAGCAAATGCGTTTTAGGTGCTAATAAACAACACACATGCAGTAACAGCAAATGCGTTTAGGTGCTATTAAACAGCAAACGAGCAGTAACAGCAAAAGCGTGTAGGTGATATTAAACAGCAAACGTGCAGTAACAGCAACTGCGTTTAGGTGCTATTAAACACACATGCAGTAACAGCAAATGCGTTTAGGTGCTATTTAACAGCAAACGTCCAGTAACAGCAAATGCATTTAGGTGCTATTTAACAGCAAACGTGCAGTAACAGCAACTGCGTTTAGGTGCTATTAACCACTTAAGACCCGGACCAAAATGCAGGTAAAGGACCTTGCCCCTTTTTGCGATTCGGCACTGCGTCGCTTTAACTGACAATTGCGCGGTCGTGCGACGTGGCTCCCAAACAAAATTGGCGTCCTTTTTTCCCCACAAATAGAGCTTTCTTTTGGTGTTATTTGATCACCTCTGCGGTTTTTATTTTTTGTGCTATAAACAAAAATAGAGCGACAATTTAAAAAAAATGCAATATTTTTTACATTTTGCTATAATAAAAATCCCCCAAAAATATATAAAAAAACATTTTTTTTCCTCAGTTTAGGCCGATACGTATTCTTCTACGTATTTTTGGGGAAAAAAATCGCAATAAGCGTTTATCGGTTGGTTTTCGCAAAATTTATAGCGTTTACAAAATAAGGAATAGTTTTATTGCATTTTTATTAATTTTTTTTTTTACTACTAATAGCGTCGATCAGCGATTTTTTTCGTGACTGCGACAATATGGCGGACACTTCGGACAATTTTGACACATTTTTGGGACAATTGTCATTTTCACAGCAAAAAATGCATTTAAATTTGCATTGTTTACTGTGGAAATGACAGTTGCAGTTTGGGAGTTAACCACAGGTGGCGCTGTAGGGGATGTGTGCCTATGTGTTTTGTTTACTACTGTAGGGGGGTGTGGCTGTAGGTGTGACGTCATCGATCGCGTCCCCCTATTACAGGGATGACGCGATCGATGCTACAGCCACAGAGAAGCACGGGGAAGCCGTGTGTACACACGGCTCTCCCCGTTCTTCCGCTCCAGGGACGGATCGCCGCACTGCAGCGGCTGGGTACTAAAATCAACGTATATATACGTTGATGTGCCCAGCCGTGCCATTCTGCCGACGTAAATGTGCAGTAGGCGGTCCTTAAGTGGTTAAACAGCAAACGTGCAGTAACAGCAACTGCGTTTAGTTGCTAATAAACAACACACATGCAGTAACAGCAAATGCGTTTAGGTGATATTAAACAGCAAATGTTCAGTAACGGCAAATGCGTTTAGGTGCTATTAAACAGCAAACGTGCAAGAACACCAAATGCGTTTAGGTGATATTAAAATGCACACATGCAGTAACAGCAAATGCGTTTAGGTGCTAATAAACAACACACATGCAGTAACAGCAAATGCGTTTAGGTGATATTAAACAGCAAACGTGCAGTAACAGCAAATGCGTTTAGGTGCTATTAAACAGCAAACGTGCAGTAACAGCAAATCCGTTTAGGTGCTATTAAACAGCACACGTGCAGTAACAGCAAATGCGTTTAGGTGCTATTAAACAGGACAAGTGCAGTAACACCGAGTACATTTAGGTGTAAACTAAACGGCACACAGGCAATGCAACATGTTAGAACACTGCAGCTACAGTAGCACAATCTCCTGCCTGACAAATAGGAATAGCTGATCTAGCTAAGCTATACAGTGTATAAATATATGTACAACTCCTAGGGATGTATATATATCCTCTACACACTGTAAATTAAGCTAAACTGACTAGCCTGCTTGCTCTATCTGTAAATCACTAAAAGCAGCGCTAATCATCACTCCCATCAGACTGATCAATCATTTCCTACGAACAGTTCATAAGAAGTGTGGAAGACAAGCCAAGTGTATCACCACGTGATTAATGTTGGTTTATAAGGTGTTCTTCACTCCAAAATAACATCCACCATGTGTCACACACCCCTTTTGGGTATATACTCACCAGAAAGCTGAGTATAGTAGGCACTGCATAGAGGTGTCTTTAATCAACTCCTGGATCACACTCCGATCTCCCCAAATGGTGCTGTCAGTATCCACGATTGTCCAGATTCATAAAGAAATAGAAGGCTCACAATAGTGTAATCCCGTCACTCTTCATTTATTTACAAATCTCTCTTGACATAAAGTATAACATATACAGGCCCAAATGTTTAAAATTACTTTCGGTATTCATTACATGGACGCTCCGTCCATCCTGTTCACACTCGGTTTGCTGGCTTCAATAAAGTTTACTGCGTCCACCGCAGACACTAAGCGTTACTTCCCTATGTCTGAAGCTCAGATGGAACGCAGATGGAGCGCACAGCGTCACTAGGTCACTTCCTGATGCCGTGAGGTTAGCCCTGACGTTTCGTCTTACGACTTCTTCTGAAAAACTTGTTGTTTACTATCTTTATTATATATGTTTACAATTTTTAAGTGGCTGCTGAACTTTTGAAGTTAATTTTATTTTTTAACCGTATTAATTTTTTAACCGTATTATTGTCATTTTCACATATATAATTTTATACACCATTTTTAGGATATTATTTATGGTGTTTTGTGAAATTAAGCTACTTAATAACCTGTTAGCTGCTGAGCGCCGAGATAGTGAAAGAAGGCCAGGGACTTCACTATTTTTTTTGTGCTTGCTCTATCTATCTAAAAAGACTATCTCTCTGTCTCTCTGACTGCTCTCATTAACAACGCCGCACCACACTACACACCTTATATAGTGTGGGGCGTGTGCTAAAGCCCTGAGCCATAATTGGCCAAAGCCACCCAGGCTTTGGCCAATTATGGCTTTTTGTTTTTTGCGCACTGTTTGGCCAAGCATGCGGACATACAGCATGCTTGGCCAATCATCAGCGCGCAATGCCGCAGTGAATTATGGGCCGTTGCTCGTCACTCGAATTTGGCGAGCAACGACCCATTTTGTTTGAATTTTGTCGAACGTACGAATGGACAACGTTCGAGTCGAACATACGTTCGAGTCGAACATACGTTCGAGTCGAACATACGTTCGAGTCGAACATACGTTCGAGTCGAACATACGTTCGAGTCGAACATACGTTCGAGTCGAACGCGGAGCTGATCCCTATTAAGAACTTTTGTTGTGTTATCTCTACCTTCTCTCGTGGGAACAAACCCTACTTGATCTAAATCTATTATTTGGGGGATCCATGATTGTATTCTGGATGCTAATATTTTAGTAAATATTTTTAAAGCGGAGGTTCACCCTCAAAATCAAGTTTTATGCATTGCTAACTTTCACAATATTTGGGGATGATAGCGTTGAATTATTTTTTTTAAATGCTCCCTTACCTCTTATCTCCTGTACTTCCTGGTTTGGAGGCCTGCGGGGAGTGGGGGTTTCGCTATATTGCCCGACCGCTCTTTGCATTCTGGGAGCTGACCGAGTGTCCTCCTGTTAGTGACGTGCAGCCCAATCACAGCACATCATCTCAAATAGCTAGGCGCCGTAGTCTCGCGCTAGCTGGGCTGTCATGTGATGCGGGTCACATGACTTGCAAAGCGCGTCATATGATGAGGGAGGGCGGATACATCTTCCCCAATGTAAACATAAGGACGCCGCCGGCCGTTGTGATAGTAACCAAGCAGTGTTGACGGTGCGGCTCTCCGCCGACACTGCGCATGCGCGGGATTACGCAGTGAATGCTGGGAGATCAGCATTCGCCGCATCCCGGAACAAAATGCAGGAGGGCTTCAGAGCGCCCACAGATAAGATGGCAATGTCCATCACTATATTTTATAAAATATTATTTTATCGGAAAAGAGGATCCTGGCGCCTACTAAAAGGGGACATGTGAGTAAAACAAAGACTATAGAAAACGCAGCAGATTAGTGTTTAAAAAAAAAAAACGTTTTCCCACAGAACCTCCGCTTTAAATCTGTGTTCAGTAACGAGATGGGTCTGTAACTTCCGCAGTCCGCCGGATCATTCCCCTCTTTTGGGATTAACGTAATGCGGGAAGTCAGACCCACCACGTTAAAGACTTTTGTCATTTGTTTACTTAGCAACTCAGAAAATTCTCTATAATAACTTATACTAAAGCCACCTGGACCGGGAGCTTTTCCAGATTTGAATGATTTCAATATTTCAGTCACTTCTTCACCGTAATAGGAGTGTCCAAACTATAACGGGCTGGTGAGGGTAATCTCATCATACCTATTGAGGTTAAATATTCTACTATCGTGGACTGAGGGGGAGTAGCGTGTGGCAAATTATACAAAGTAGCATAATACTTCCCGAACGTCTGGGCAATATCTTCAGGTATCCGTTTTATTTTTTTATCTTAATTGCTTTTTATTCTTTTTCATTTTAGCAAACATTGTGTATAATTACATATAATATTTTTTAAAAATATTTTAGTACACCTTCAATATTTACATACAAACCATTATACATTGTGCAAATCAATTCTCTACAAGAAGTTTCAATTAGTCTAAACCACGTTTGGTTTACCCAAACGGGAGAGTTGTGCAGGACGTATAATATCTGGGGGGAGCCAGATCATTTTTATCAAATTGCATCTCCCAGCTACCGAGAGAGGAAGGCGGTTCCAGATATCTTTTTTCAGTTTAAGCTTTAACAATAATGGGGCTATGTTATTGGTAATATATTCCTTAGGCTCACTGGTTATCCAAACACCTAGATATTTTAGTTTGGTTGAAATTTTCAACTGGGGTGCTTCGGTTATTGCCTGTGTACCTAACGGATCTATTGGGAGTAAGGCAGATTTATCCCAGTTTACTGTTAGTCCCGAGAACCTTCCGAACTCCTTCACCATTTGGATCACAGGGGGCCAACGAACGATCTACGTCTCCTAGAAATAATAGGACATCGTCCGCAAAGAGCGAGATCTTATCCTCCTCCACACCCCTTCTGAACCCCCGAATATCTTTATTTAATCTCGCCTTGATAGCAAGAGGCTCCATAGCCAATGTGAAGAGGAGTGGAGAGAGGGGGCACCCTTGTCTCGTGCCTCTCTCGAGACCAAATGTATCTGAGACTGCACCGTTAACTTTAATTTTTGCTCGTGGTTCACTGTATAGGAGCTTAACCCTTTTAATAAATATTGGTCCGAATCCAAAGCTTTCTAATACCCTCCAAAGATATGGCCATTCAATGCTGTCAAACGCCTTAGCGGCATCTAAGGTCAGCAATGCTCTAGACCCCTCATTATCAGTCGGAATCTGTATGTTTAAAAAAGCTCTTCTGATATTTATACTGGTTCACCTGTTTGGGATAAACCCTGATTGATCCGAATGAATGAGATCCTCTATGCACCCTTTAAGACGATTTGCCAAAACTTTGGCAAAGATTTTTGCATCTGTGCAGAGCAGTGAGATTGGCCGGTAGGAGGACGTCTAGTTTATCTTTTCCCTCTTTATGGATTACCACCACCGTTGCCTCCAACATAGGAGGAAGATATCCCTCCAAGAGCGCCCTTTCCAGTGTCTGAAGAAGCTCTGGTATCAAGATTTTACCTAACCGCCTGTAGATCTCTATTGGGAGGCCGTCAGGGCCAGGTGATTTGTGGCTAGACATCTCCCCCACTACTGACTAAAGTTCTTCCAATGTAATGGGGGACTCCAGTTTTTCCCTGTCGATTGCTGACAATACTGGAACCGGGAGATCATGGAGGAAGGATTCCATACCCTCATTTCCTTCCCTGGACTTATAGAGAGATTTATAGAAATCATAGAATACATTACTTATCTCATTATCCTCAATGGAGATATCTCCTGTAGGAGTCCTAATTGCCGCAATATTTGAGGAAAGAGAGTTGGCCCGGACCAACATAGCCAGTGCTCGTCCCACTTTCTCACCCTTTCCAAATTTAGTTTGTTTCTGAAATATCTGATAATTTTGTGTTTTCCTCATAATAGCCATCCTGTATACTTTCTGTTTATCTAGCCAATCTTTCTGCCTACTTAAGGTTGGGGCCTCAATATAGCTTTGTTCAGCTACTAAGGCTACTAAGGCTTAATTTCTAAGATTCTCCTCCACTGCCCTAGATTCCTTCCTAACCCTTGCCACCCTCTGAATTAAGAGGCCTCTTAAATAGGCCTTTAGTGAGTTCCAGACCACTCCGGACTCAGCCGAGCCTGTGTTGATTTGAATATAATATTCTAGGGTGTTCAAAAGTTCTCTTGGTTCACCCAGTATCTCGAGCCAATATGGACTAATTTTCCACTCTTTTGGAGCTATTTTCTTATTGCTCCTAATAACTAAGTCCAGTGGTGAGTGGTCTGAGACCCCCCTTGGTCCATATATCTCTGTCACATTGTTTAATGCCAACTCATTACCCAGAGCCATGTCAATTCTAGAAAGAGTGACATGTGAGGTGGATAAGCAGGAATATTGTCATAGATAGAGGGGTGGCGAGTGCGCCAAATATCTTTTAGTCCTATCTCCTCCAGAAAATGGGAGAGACGGCTCCCTTCCTCCGGGGTTTGCTTCTGGGGCAAGGGAAATCTATCATAAGCTCTATCTAATACTTCATTGTAGTCTCCCACTGCTATTAAAGGAATATCAGTTTTATCCAGCATAAATTCCACCAGTCTCTGAAGGAAAATCGAATTTAAAATGGGGGGATATAGATATTAGCTAATACATATGGCCTGCCCCCAATGGAGCAGGCTAGGAATATGAACCGACCCTGATCGTCTATCAGGCATTCTTCACAGATAAATGGCACCCCCCTACCCACCATTATTTTCACCCCCCTCGAATATGAGGAGTGGACCGAATGGTAACGAGAGGGGAATTTCCGTGAGCCCAACTGGGCCATATTGTCTTTGGTTAAGTGTGTCTCCTGTAAGCAAAGTATCCCTGGCCCACTCTCGTCCATTGATGCCAATACCAGGGCTTTCTTAATGGGGTCTCCTAATCCTTGTATGTTCCATGACTTAATCCTCCAAGTCATAATGCATAGGGATATGAATAGTTGTAGGAAGCAGCAGTGGGAAGGAATAAGCAAAAGCAGCCCTCCTACCCCTCTCCTCCCTCCTTTCACTTCCGTTTCCTCTCTCCTGCTCCTCCATCTCCTGCTGTCGCTCCAGACTAGTGGCTCTCCTATACCCTATAAGACTTAATATATTTTCCTCTATCAAAATTCTCACCCTTATTTTCCCTCCCTCTCCCCCCCTCCCCTCCCCGCCCATTAGGGCTCCCCATTGGGGCTTCACCTGTGACCTCACCACTCACATCTATCCACCTCCACCTCCACCCACTCATTCTAACACTCATTGACCTCTCGGCCATGCTAAATGGCAAAGACCTCGACTCTCCGAGAAAAAGGCAAATACACCATTCATAAATATCCCCCTCACAGGCATGTTAAGGGCATTGACAATTTGACAAAGTAATATTGCTTATATCATTATAGCAGAGCTCGTATATACCCATTCCTCCCCCTCCCCCCCCCCTAAGCCAGGGGAAAAGAAAAAAAACCTGCTAGTGTATTTAATAACAATAGTCATATATTGCAATTATTTAAATTAGAGAAGAGAAAAAAATAAATAAGGGAAAACCCCCCCAAACCCCCAACTAGTGCATTTAATATCGGTACTCTTATATTACCCTTATTTAAGTTGAGAGAGAGGAGAAGGAAAAAAATTTTTTTTTCTTCCCCTCCACCCCCCCCCCCCCATCCCAAAGTAGTAGTGCATTTAGTGACAGTGATTGATTGAACAAATTCAGTTCCAAAAAAAAAAAAAAGAGAGAAAGAAAAAACCCCACCCCCTCAAACTATTAGTGCATTTAACATCAATATTCTAATATTACCGTTGTTAAGGATCCGAGAAGGAAAGAGAATTCCTTTTCCTCCCCTTCTCTCCCTTCCCCCCTTCCCCCGCTCCCATTCAATCAAACCCCCGCCCATCCTAAACTAATAGTGCCTTTAGTGCCAATAATCCATTGATCAGGTTCGGTTCAAGAAAAAAAAAAAAAAAGAAACCCCCCCCCAGCTAGTGCATTTACCATCAGAACTCCAACTATTTAAGTTCAGAAACCAAAAAAAAAAGGGGGAGAAAAATAAAAATAAATAAGTAAATAGATAAATAAATAAAATAAATCATTGCAGTTGTTTTGCAAATATTGCAAATATTTAGGTTGATATAGTATTTAAATTAAAAGGGGAAAAAAATAAAAATAAAAAAAAAAGGAAAAGGGGGAAAGAGGACCAACCAAAGTAGCCCCCAGC
Source organism: Rana kukunoris (assembly GCA_029574335.1). Lineage (NCBI taxonomy): Eukaryota > Metazoa > Chordata > Amphibia > Anura > Ranidae > Rana > Rana kukunoris. The sequence goes on from JAJQKJ010000015.1 coordinate 121,454, forward strand.
CCCAAATAACATTATTCAGTGTCCTCCTTGTTCTAGAACAAGTTCTAAAAAAAATTCTAGAATATCCGTACGACTTTTCTAGTCCATTAGTAGATGGTTAGGTGACCAAAAAAAAAAGGGGGGAGGGGAAAAAGGCATGAGACTATACTAATGTCTATAAGTCCTTGCTATTTGCTTCCAACCTTTGTGCTCCCTCTGCCGGTGAGTTGAAGAAAAAAGTCCTGCCCAAAGCGAGCCGGATACTGTAAGGCATATACCACCTTATGTTGCTGTAGGGTACGTTTTACTGTTGTGAATTCAGCTCTACGTTTCTGTAGAGCAGGAGAGGTCGGTATAAAATGAGATTTTAACCCCTTTGTACATAATGTCCCCCATACTCCTGGCTTTCTGAAGCAGAGTGATTTTATCACTGTAATAGAAGAGCTTGAAGATAAGTGGTCTAGGGCGCCCTCCCTCTTGCGGGGGTTTGAAGGGAACTCGATGGGCCCTCTCAATTGCAAAGAAAGAGGAGAACATATCAGGGCCAAAGATATCCCTAAGCCAGTTCTCCATAAAAGATATAGTATCAGGCCCCTTGCTCCGTTCTGGCAGACCAATCATACGAAGATTATTCCTTCGAAAGCCTATTCTCAATTTCGTCTAGTTTAGTTGTTTGTAAGTCCGTCTTTTCCTGCAAACCCCTAAGTTCTTTCTCAAACGGGTACAAAATATCCTCCACCGTACTCACTCGCTCTTCCAGGGTGTTGATTCTTTCAACCGTTTTGCGCATGTCCTGATGTATTAAGACAAGCTCTTCACTAAGATTTTTTAACTGGGTATCAAAGCCCACCATAAATTGTTTACAATCATTGACAGCCCGCAGAACGTCTTTCAGTGTAGGCTCCTCTGTTAATTCAAGGCCTGTTAAGGTGACGGGATCATTCGTTGAGAGCACCGGCGCAGCTGTTGCTAATACAGCTTCCTTCACTTCTCCGCTAGGTCCTTTGCTAGGTATCTGTTTTAAATGTCCCTCTTTATCTTTTATTTGCGATATATAAGTTGACCTATTCTTTTCTTTAATTTTCCCTGCTAACAATTACCACATTTATCTCCAGTTTCATAATTTTTTTTTTTTTCCCTCATTGGATTAGGGCTTTTGCTTTAAACCGTAAAATCTCAGACAATTGTCTCCTCAGTTGTCCAAGTTCCCTACCTACTGATGCTGTCTGTATCTTTTTATGCTGTGTTTCTAATGCCTGGATCTCATCTAGTATTTCTTTATTCTGTTTTTCCCTTTTCTTTTACAGAATTGCTCCATGTTTGATTAAAATTCCTCTGATCACGGCCTTGTGTGCCTCCCAGATCATACCTGGGGTCACTCTCCGGAATGTCGTTTGAAAGAATGCTATCATTTCTTTAGATACATCGTCTCTTACTTCAGAATTTTGAAGAAGACTTTCATTCAATCGCCAGCAACCCTTACATCAAGTGGCCAGGTTAGACAGGGAGAGACAACGAAACCGGAGCATGATCCGACCATGTTATATTTCCGATGAGGATTTCTGTAACATCTGAAATTAAATAGTGTGGAATCAAAAACATGTTAATACGCGAGTACACTTGATGAGGATTGGAAAAAAAAAAGTATTATCTCGTTCATCTATAGGTAAAGTCCTCCAGGCATCTACCACTTGCAATTCATGCATTTTTTGTAGTATGCTTCTTCTGACCCAACAAGGGACAGCCGAAGTTCCTGAGGAATTATCGATTCTAGGGTCTAGGGGGATATTGAAATCCCCTCCCAGAATCAATCTCCCCTCTATAAAGTCACTTTGCTCTAAAAAAATTTTTTTAACAAAGTGGTCCTGATGTTTATTTGGTACATAGATTGTTGCTAAAGTTACCTTAACCACTTGACGACTGCCGAATGTAGATATACATCGGCAGAATGGCACAGACAGGCACATGTACGCACCTGTACGTGCCTGCCTTCCTGCGGGTCGGGGGTCCGATCGGGACCCCCCGGTACATGCGGTCGGTAAGCCTCTGGGAGTGATCCGGGATGAGGGGGGCGGCTGTTCGTTTCTGGCCACCACCTTTGCGATCGCTCCCAGCCAATCTCCTTCCGCCGAAGGACTTCCTCTGCCTGTGTAATGATAAACACAGGCAGAGGAAGTGATGTCATCTCCATAGGCGGTATTTTTATCGGGCGAGAGGAGAGAAGACATCACAAGTGAGTTGCACCTAACAGTACACTGACACCAGTGACCCATAGGCACACTTAACCCCCCAGTCACCCCCGATCACCCCCCTGTCACAGTGTCACTGATTGCAGTGATCATTTATTTACTGATCACTGCATTTAGTGTCAGTATGACAGTTCAAAGTTGCAGGGCAGTTAGTCTTAGGCCCCTTTAGGCCCAGGGTAGCCCCCTATCCCATCAATAAAGCTTTAACTCCTTGATCACCGCCCTAGTGAACCCTTTACCCCCTATTGCCAGAGTCACTAAGCAATCGTTTTTCTGATCGCTGTATTAGTGTCGCTGGTGCCGCTAGGTAGCTAGTTATTTTTTGAGGTTCGCCACCAGGTTTTTATAGCGTTAGGTACCCCCATACATTTTTTAAATAAAGGTTTTAACCCCTGATTGTAAAAGGGGGAGGGCTCCTGCGCTACCGAGAGGGGTGTGGGTGGGGACACTGCTGCAAAACACCTGACAATCTGTCCTAAGCAGAGAGAAAATGCACAATGGAAAAAGGGGGGGATGGTGTCTGCGCTGTGAAACTGATACAAAAGTATCACAAGAATGGGTGATGGACAAGTGAGTGTGTGTGAAAGGGGCTAGAAACAAACTCAGAACAAGACAGTACCAGACAACGGTCTAATATATATGCAGGGCATAAGGTATATAAATCACAGTGTAACAATGAATGGTGAAATACCAAAAGTGACAAACATGATCAGAAAATATAAATGTGAGATCAAAAAACCAAAGGAAAAAAATATTAATAATTATAAAAATAATATACACATAAGGTGCTGCAAAATGACAAAGTAAATGTGCAGGCCAGAGGGAGAATCCCACAGGGAATGTCTCTGGATGAAGTGTACAAAAAGTCTTTCTAGTGTTTCCCAAAAGTCCAGAAAATCCAAAGATGGAGATGTGGTGTCAGGAAAGACGTTAGCAGTGAACACCTCAGGTGGTCCCTAGCTCCTCACCTCACGGCTATTGCACGGATAGCCAAACATACACCTCCAGGAAGGGGGGGGGGGGTAAGCTTCAATGGATCCCCTAAGGAAGTCACGTGGTGTGACGAGACGCGTAGGGATTGAGGAGCATTAGAGTCCACACGCCTGACGCGGCCAGACCCATCTGCCGTCCGTCTGGGATTTCTTATGTCCAAGCACCTATTTTAAATGTGAGTGCAATCTTTGTGTGTTTTAATAAATGTGTTTCAAGTTGCTGGGCTGTGCTATGGTCTGTCTCTCTCCATATGTACGCTGTCTGAGGGTCCTCTGATTCGTTTTGAGTGCCATCCAATATACCCCAGAAGAAGAGCAGCCAGGTGCACACTCCGGATCAAGAGCGAACTCGGCGTTCGTGGGAGATAGGCCCACCATCCATCACTTACATGTGAGTGGATGTATGTGTGATATATGAAGCTTATTTAGACGTTCCCTGACACAAAAACCTGTTCCATATCTTTTCCATGCCTTACTGCTGAGGAGAGTTGCTGTCGTTGTTTTCTTCCATTGAAGCTAACCCCCCACCTTCCTGGAGGTGTATGTTTGGCTATCCGTGCAATAGCCGTGAGGTGTTCACTGCTAACGTCTTTCCTGACACCACATCTCCATCTTTGGATTTTCTGGACCAGAGGCGGCTCTAGGCTTGGTGAGGCCTTAGGCAAACCTTAGATATGAGGCCCCACTAACTCCCATAATGGGAAAAATAATTCAAGCGTTAACAATTAACGGTAAAAATTGCATATATAAAGAGCCTTAAATCCTATGAACTATGGGACTCTGGTCACCATAGAGCACCTTCCCCAGAGTGAATGCACTAGGGTCAGGGGGGCGGGGGGCTTACTTATACAACAGTGAACCTTTATATCAGAGCCTCCTTACATTACTGTATTCTCTTGCCCCCTACATCAGAGATGGTCAGAGACTGCATACATACTACAGGAGATTGTCAGAGACTGCATACACGATACAATAAATGGTCAGAGACTGCATACACGATAAAATAAATGGTCAGAGACTGCATACACGATAAAATAAATGGTCAGAGACTGCATACACGATACAATAAATGGTCAGAGACTGCATACATGATACAAGATACGGTCAGAGAGTGTGTGGACATGATACAGGAGATGGTCAGAGACTGCATACAAGATACAGGAGATGGTCAGAGTCTGCATACATGATACAGGAGATGGTCAGAGATTGCATACATGATACAAGAGATGGTCAGAGATTGCATACGTTCTACAGGAGATGATCAGAGACTGCATACATGATACAAGAGATAGTCAGAGACTGCATACATGACACAGGAGATGGTCAGAGACTGCATACATGACACAGGAGATGGTCAGAGACTGCATATGTGGTACAAGAGATGGTCAGAGACTGCAGACATGGTACAGGAGATGGTCAGACTGCATACATACTACAGGAGATGGTCAGAGACTGCAGACATGGTACAGGAGATGGTCAGACTGCATACATACTACAGGAGATGGTCAGAGACTGCATACATACCACAGGAGATGGTCAGAGACTGCATATGTGGTACAAGAGTTGGTCAGAGACTGCAGACATGGTACAGGAGATGGTCAGACTGCATACATACTACAGGAGATGGTCAGAGACTGCATACATACCACAGGAGATGGTCAGAGACTGCATATGTGGTACAAGAGTTGGTCAGAGACTGCAGACATGGTACAGGAGATGATCAGAGACTGCAGACATGGTACAATAGATGGTCAGAGACTGCGTACATGGTACAAGAGATGGTCAGAGACTGCGTACATGGTACAAGAGATGGTCAGAGACTGCGTACATGGTACAAGAGATGGCCAGAGACTGCAGATATACTACAGGAGATGGTCAGAGACTGCAGATATACTACAGGAGATGGTCAGAGACTGCAGATATACTACAGGAGATGGTCAGAGACTGCAGATATACTACAGGAGATGGTCAGAGACTGCATACATACCACAGGAGATGGTCAGAGACTGCATATGTGGTACCAGAGATGGTCAGAGACTACAGACATGGTACCAGAGATGGTCAGAGACTGCAGACATGGTACAAGAGATGGTCAGAGCCTGCAGACATGGTACACGAGATGGTCAGAGACTGCAGACATGATACAGGAGATGGTCATAGACTGCATACATGGTACAAGAGATGGTCAGAGACTGCAGACAATGACATGGTACAAGAGATGGCCAGAGACTGCAGACATGGTACAAGAGATGGTCAGAGACTGCAGGCATGGTACAAGAGGTGGTCAGAGACTGCATACGTGGTACAAGAGATGGTCAGAGACTGCATACATGATACAGGAGATGGTCAGAGACTGCATACATGATACTGGAGATGGTCAGAGACTGCACACATACTACTGGAGATGGTCAGAGACTGCACACATACTACTGGAGATGGTCAGAGACTGCACACATACTACTGAAGATGGTCAGAGACTGCACACATACTACTGAAGATGGTCAGAGACTGCACACATACTACTGAAGATGGTCAGAGACTGCAGACATGGTACAATAGATGGTCAGAGACTGCAGACATGGTACAAGAGATGGTCAGAGACTGCGTACGTGGTACAAGAGATGGTCAGAGACTGCAGATATACTACAGGAGATGGTCAGAGACTGCATACATGATAAAAGAGACGGTCAGAGAGTGTGCAGACATGATACAGGAGATGGTCTGAGACTGCAGATATGGTACAAGAGATGGTCAGAGACTGCAGACATGGTACAAGAGATGGTCAGATAATGCAGACATGGTACAAGAGATGGTCAGAGACTGCAGACATGGTACAAGAGATGGTCAGACTGCATATATACTATAGGAGATGGTCAGAGACTGCATACATGGTACAGGAGATGGTCAGAGACTGCAGACATGGTACAAGAGATGGTCAGAGACTGCAGACATGGTACAAGAGATGGTCAGAGACTGCAGACATGGTACAAGAGATGGTCAGAGACTGCAGACATGGTACAAGAGATGGTCAGAGACTGCAGACATGGTACAAGAGATGGTCAGAGACTGCAGACATGGTACAAGAGATGGTCAGAGACTGCAGGCATGGTACAAGAGATAATCAAAGACTGCAGACATGATACAAGAGATGGTCAGAGACTGCAGGCATGGTACAAGAGGTGGTCAGAGACTGCATACGTGGTACAAAAGATGGTCAGAGACTGCATACGTGGTACAAAAGATGGTCAGAGACTGCATACGTGGTACAAAAGATGGTCAGAGACTGCATACATGATACTGGAGATGGTCAGAGACTGCATACTTGATACAAGACATTGTCAGAGAGTGCAGACATACTACTGGAGATGGTCAGAGACTGCACACATACTACTGGAGATGGTCAGAGACTGCACACATACTACTGGAGATGGTCAGAGACTGCACACATACTACTGAAGATGGTCAGAGACTGCACACATACTACTGGAGATGGTCAGAGACTGCACACATACTACTGGAGATGGTCAGAGACTGCACACATACTACTGGAGATGGTCAGAGACTGCACACATACTACTGGAGATGGTCAGAGACTGCACACATACTACTGGAGATGGTCAGAGACTGCACACATACTACTGGAGATGGTCAGAGACTGCACACATACTACTGGAGATGGTCAGAGACTGCACACATACTACTGGAGATGGTCAGATAGAAGGATGCGCTCTGGCGTGTTTGCACAGCCCACGTGCAGAGCCCCCCGGGAAGTTGGCACTGTGCTGTGCTAATCACAGGCAGCGAAACATTTCCCGATCTCTGCAGCTGCACACCGGGAGAATGTCTCACTGCCTGTGATTAGCGCAATGCTGACTTCCTGGTGGGCTCTGCACATGGGCTGTGTGAAAATGCAGGAACTCATCCTTAGTCAAAGACTGCAGACATGTGCGGACATAATTGGGCTGAAATTGCACAGAACGCACAGCGTGTTCCTGTGTTTTTCAGTGTGAAGCTGGACCTGTGACCTGGAACCCACACTTGCTAACTTGCCTGGAAAGGGGGCATTAATATGGGCACCTGGAGCAATTTGGCACATCTCTTTGGGGGGGGGGGGGATATGTGCTAAGGGGGTGAATTTCATATCCAAGCCCCCTTGCAGCAAACGTCATAAAGTGCCCCCTAGAACATATCCTCTCCCCCAAAATTACTCAAAGTAAACTGTAAACCGTAGGCATTAACCCTCCCCTCTCTCTCTGGAAGGCTCACTTACTTTGCATCAGGACATGATGTGTCATAGATTGTCAGACGAGCAGCTTTTCTCTGCAGCGTGATGAGCGTCCTTCCCCTCCCCCCTCCTCCTCTGTGTACACAGAAAACATCACACAGCACGAGAAGGAGGGGGCAGGCTCAGCTCACTCCGTCTCACTCTGTCTGCACTGTGTGTGTCAGGAGTCAGGGCCAGGCAGCCGGGGACTGCAGGGAGAGATGTCGGCAGACTCGGCTCTCTATGCCATAACAAGTGGAGCTTGCGGCCGCGTGGGGGAACGAAAATAGCCGGGAAAGGGTGAGGCATGGGCAAATTAGGCGGCCGCACGGGGCCCCTGACTTTGCAAGGCCTCTGACTTTGCGGGGCCTAAGGCAGCCGCCTAATTTGCCTAATTAGAGAGCCGCCTCTGTTCTGGACTTTTGGGAAACACTAGAAAGACTTTTTGTACACTTCATCCAGAGACATTCCCTGTGGGATGCTCCCTCTGGCCTACACATTTACTTTGTCATTTTGCAGCACCTTACGTGTATATTATTTTTATAATTATTAATATTTTTTTCCTTTGGTTTTTTGATCTCACATTTATATTTTCTGATCACGTTTGTCACTTTTGGTATTTCACCATTCATTGTTACACTGTGATTTATATACCTTATGCCCTGCATAGATATTAGACCATTGTCTGATACTGTCTTGTTCTGAGTTTGTTTCTAGCCCCTTTCACACACGCTCACTTGTCCATCACCCATTCTTGTGATACTTTTGTATCAGTTTCACAGCGCAGACACCATCCCCCCCCCTTTTTTCCATTTAACCCCTGATTGCCCCTAGAGTTAACCCTTTCACCAGTGATCATCGTATAAGTGTCACTGGTGACGCTGGTTAGCTAGTTAGCTAGTTAGTTATTTAGGTTCGCCGCCAGGTTTTTATAAAGCGTCAGGTACCCCCATATATTACCTAACAAAGGTTTTAACCCCCTGATTGCCCCCTAGTTAACCCTTTCACCAGTGATCGCCGTATAAGTGTTACGGTTGACGCTGGTTAGTTAGTTTGCGGTTAATAGCATCAGGGCACCCGCCGTATATAACCCAATAAAAGTTTAACCCCCTCAACGCCCGGCGGGTGATATCAATAAAATTTTAGCATCAGTTAGGGGCTGCATCGCCCCAGGTTAGTGCCAGTAACACTTACACCCACGCACAAAGCATACAGCCACCTTAGTGGTATAGTATCTGAACGGATTGATACCTGATCTGATCAGATCTATACTAGCGTACCCAGCAGTTTAGGGTACCCAAAAACGCATTGTTAGCGGAATCAGCCCAGATACCTGTCACTTACAAAACACAACACACATAGCTGCGGTGTTCGCAGAGACAGGCCTGGTCCCTGCGATCGCTAACAGTTTTTTTTTTTTTGGAAGCGTTTGCTAAGTAAAAAATATAAAAATAAATAAAAAATAGTTTTCGTTTTATTGTTCTCTCCCTCTCTATTCTCTCTCTATTGTTCTGCTCTTATTTACTGTATTCTATTCTGCAAAGTTTTATTGTTATTATGTTTTTTCATGCTTTCTTTTCAGGTATGGAATTTTCTTTACTGTTTTCAGGTACGCCATTTAGCTGTTGCACGGACTTATTTATCTTGACAGCAACAGAGTTTGCTCCCACGATATATAAAGCCGTGACTCCAGTGCTGTAGGTGCATGGTGGCATTAGGGGCGGAGGAGGGATTTTGCTCCTAATGCCGCATACATACGGTTGACATTCCTAAGGAGGCTTTCCCGTGGAAAAGTCTGACCGTGTGTACGCGGCATAATTTTTTTGCGGGAGGATGCTCCCATTCTTCGGCATATATAAATGGTGCATGTATGCCCATCATTAGAAGTGGGTGGATGAAGGGAGGTATTCTAATGGTGGGCATACCCACCGATCAATCAATCAAACAGGCTGCATGAAAAAAAAAAAGATTACAATACATGTCCAACATGCATGCTGCAGTCAGTAGTTGGGAGAGGGAGGAGTCTGGTAATGGCGCCAGCCGAGAGCGCGCCGTGAGTTCCCAGTTCCCAGCCCCCGCATGATGCATGCTGAACTCCCGTCCTTCCCGTCCCTGTGAATACGGTCCCTTCCCATATGTTCCCCAGCCTTGGAAGCAGAGGTTCCCCATCTGATCGCGGAAGCAGCCAGCCAGCCCTACCTCCCCTATCGCTCTGCTCCATGGAAGGTGGAAGTGTGCGGCTGAATGCATTGTTAAGCGTGCCATTTACCTGAACCTGGAAGGAGAGGAGTGGAGGCTGCGGCGGCGGCTTTTTGACACCTGGAAGGGGGAACCACGGGCCGGAGCACTGTTCAGCCTGCGGCATCAGCGGAGAGACGAGGCGGGTGAGTGAGAGCCGCGAGAGCCGAGAAAGTTATGATCACACTGCAGACAGCAGAGGACGGTTGGTATCCGGAGGAACAGGTAGGGGGGGGTAACGGAGCAGCCTGAAGTCCGCGGAAGTCCCCTGACAGTTGATAGGGGGAGCTGTGTAGCCATGTAGGTACGAGCGGTGCTGCACCCGAAGGAAATAAGGAGATAAGATAAGAAGAGGTGAGAGGATTTAGAGATGCAGAGAGAGATGAAAAATTAAGAGGAGGACCCAGGAGTACACACCCACCCACCTCCATCTCCCCACCATCCGCATGGAAAAGAGAGGCCCCCCAGACAATACCCCTAAGTAAACTGCTATTACTATTGCTTATTTACTTGCGTATCTCTACGTCATTTATGGGCATATTTTTTCCCTGGGTATCTGAAAATGGAGCTCTGCTCTGAAAGTTGAACTGGACTGAAGAGGATAAAGTAGCAATTCAGTTCTTCTTGTTTGCCATACATAGAAGATCAGGTAAAGAAAGGTAGGAAAGGGGAGAGAGTGCGAGTACCTCCCTTAGTACTCCGACCCGGATTTTTTTTGAGGACTCCTAACTGTGATGGTCTGTCGATATAGCCAAACTGAGTCAGAGGAATATCAGAGTTCTATGAAACCGTACTGCACTGTATCACATTGTGTTGCACTACACCAAGACTCCAGGTTGATATAAAAAGGAGGGAAAGGGGGAAAAAAAAAAGAAAAGAAGGAAAAAAAGGAAAACTCAATACAGTTATTTAACATAGGGCCAGATTCAGGTAGAGTTGCGCTGGAGTAATTCGATATGCGCCGCGTAACTGTGAATATGCGCCGTCGTTTCTATGTGGCTGTATCCACCAAACTAGATGCGACAGAAAACGGGCCATTTCCGATCGGCTTAACTTTCCGACGCCAGAGTCTCGTCAGCGCATAATTTCACTTGGCGCATCAGTCACGCCTATTGATTTCCCTTGCAAATATGCAAATGAGGGAGATTTCCCGATTCACGAACGGATTAGCACCATACACTGGCTACATGCGTCGCGCGTATCTCGTCCTTCCGGCGCAAAGTTATTTCTACAAATAGCTGCTTTATCTTTACTCCAGACGGCCTCAGGTCAGCAGGAGAGCAGCTACAGCAGCGTTACCGACGATAAGAGCTAGCTGAGCACCCCCACTTGCAGGACAACACCTCTGTCCATGCTTGTCTGTCAAATTTTACAGCCATGGAGGAAGACATCATAGGTCTCCATAGCCGAGACGACGGCTGACAGCTCCTGGCCTTTAGCATTCAGCTTTCTCCTGTGTGTTTGCGGGGAACGGGAGCAGCCATCTCAGAACAAAAGTATCTTTACTGCGGGGAGGGGGAACAGGATATACTTTAGTGCCGGAATGGCGCATCTACGGGCGCATTTAAACGCCCAACGGAACACATTGCGATGACGTTTCCCGTGAAGTGGTGCCGACGGAAGTTGTGAGCATGCGCACAAGGGGGCCGAGTGAAGCCTCACTTACTGCGCATGCTCCGTGGATGATGCGCTGAACGTAAGCCTCTGCGCTGGGCTCCGCCCATCATTTACATATGATCACACCCACTTCCACTTGCGTCGGGTTACGCCAACGCATTATCGTTACTCTGGCGCAAGTTTACGCGCAACTGCTATGTGAATAACAGTACTTGCGCCGAAAGTGTCGGCGGAGTAACGTAAATGAGAAACGTTACTCCAAAGTAAAGAAGCGCCCATCTACCTGAATCTGGCCCATAGTCATTTAAGTCAAAGCAGCAGCCTAAGTTGCAGAAAATATTGTACCTCTGTACGTTTAAAAACTTGTAAGTGAGTACATATTGAGGCTTACAAAGAGCAAAGCGAAAAAGAACTGAAAACAAATTATTTATTTTCTTTCGCCTGTGGGTTTTTTTTTTTTAGGAGGAGCAATAATAACTGAAAAAGTGAAGGCATTAACGACACATTAAGGATATACCTTAAGGATACACCTTTCTTGATTCTCCTGCACAAGCTCAGAGTTTTTCTTTTCTGCTGTTCTATTTTTTGAGATGATAGGCAGTATGAGGGGGAGATCGGAGAGGGGGAGCGGTACAAAAATCACCCTGTATAAGTTTAAGCCCTGGGCCTATGACCAAATATGTGACACTGGGCTCAAGTGGAAATAACCAAGGTGCAGAAAAGCAGACCACTAAGGGATGGCAAACTGAAATAAAGGAGAAAAGGGAAAAGAAAACTCAAAGTAAAACAGTACCAGAAGTAAGCTTATATACAGAGTCCCAAGAAGAAATAGAGGTTGAAATAGAGGGGTAGGGATGAGCTTCGCGTTCGATGCGAACACATGTTCGCATCGAACATTGCACGTTCGATCGTTCGTCCAAAACAAACAAATCGTGTCGTTCGTGACAAATTCGAATGACCCATAATTCACTGCGGCGTTGCGCGCTGATGATTGGCCAAGCATGCACCATGACCATGCTTGGCCAATCACAGCGCCCAAAAAACGAAGAGACCTAATTGGCCAAAGCCTGGATGAAACGGCGCACGGCAATCTCCAAGCTGTTCTCGGGCTGCGCCGACACTGAAGGGGAACTCCGCGCCAAATTTCAAATTTAAAACCGGCGCGGGTTCCCCCCCAGGGGTATAATAGGCTCTTCGGCTTTGGTCCGGAACGTGAGGGGTTAACCCATGCCAAAAACGGCGTGGGATTCCCCCCCAGATCCGTACCAAGCCTTATCCCAGGCACGCAGTCTGGCCGGACAGGAATGGGGGTGGGGGACGAGCGAGCGGGCCCCCCCCTCCTGAGCCGTACCAGACCACATGCCCTCGACATAGGGGAGTGTGTGCTTTGGGAGAGGGGGGCACTGCCCCCCCACCCCAAAGCACTCTTGTCCCCATGTCGATAGGGACAAGAGCCTCTTCCCGACAACCCTGGCCATTGGTTGTCGGGGTATGCGGGCGGGAGCCAATCAGAATCTGGGAGCCCTTTTAATAAGGCGGCCCCCAGATTCCGGCCCCCTACCCATTCACCTGGTGGAAAAAGTGTAAACACAAATAAACCACACAAGAATAAAATAATTTATTAGCCAGCTCTGGGGGTCTTCCGCCAACCCACCCCGGTCTTCGCCGCCTCAGTCTTCCGCCGCCGCCACCTTCACCACGAAGCTCCGTGCTTGTGGGGGAGGGCAGCGGGCTCCGAAGTTTTCGCCGGGGTGAGGGTCGCACATCCCACCCCGGTTTTCTAGTCGTCTTCCGCCACGGCCCCCTTCACCATGAAGCTTCCTGCCTATGGGCGTGGGCCGCAGGCTTCGTAGTTTTCTGCCGGGGGGGCTCTCAATAGCCTCTTCTGCCTGGCTCTTCCACGGGGGCCAGGGCTTCTCGTCGCTGTGTCGCCGTCTTCCGCCGCTGCCCCCTTCACCACGAAGCTCCGTGCTTGTGTGGGAGGGCAGCGGGCTTCAAAGTTTTCAGCCGGAGTGAGGGTCGCACATCCCACTCCGGACTTCTAGTCGTTTTCGTCGCCGCCCCCTTCACCATGAAGCTTCCTGCTTATGGGGGAGGGCGGCGGGCTTCTCGTCGCTGTCTTCCGCCGCGGGGTGACACTCGCGGGCTTCTTCGGCGACATCCGCTTCTGCCTGGCTCCGCCGCTGGGGCCAGGGATTCTTCTTCCATTCGATGTTGACACGGCGAGGTCCAGCGCTGAAATGCCGATAGAGCGGCGGGCACCGACTTATATTGGCATTGGGTGTGGTTATGCCACCATGTGACCTTAACCCATGTGACATCAGAGGGCATGATGGCAAAGTGATGTCACATGGGTTAAGGTCACATGGTGGCATAACCACGCCCACGCCCTATGCCAATATAAGTCTGTGCCCACCGCTCTGTCGGCATTTCAGCGCCGGACCTCGCCGTGTCAACATCGAATGGAAGAAGAAGCCCTGGCCCCAGCGGCGGAGCCAGGCAGAAGCGGATGTCGCCGAAGAAGCCCGCGAGTGTCACCCCGCGGCGGAAGACAGCGACGAGAAGCCCGCCGCCCATCGCCCTCCCCCAGGGCCCAATGGACTGGTGGTGGGGGGTCCCGGCAGAAGACCCCCAGAGCTGACTAATAAATTATTTTATTCTGTGTGGTTTATTTGTGTTTACACTTTTCCACCCGGTGAATGGGTAGGTGTATGATGTACCCCATACTCATTCACATAGGGTGGGGGGGCCAGAATCTGGGGGGCCCCCTTATTATAGGGGTCTCTCAGATTCTGATAAGCCCTCCGCCTGCATGCCCCGACAACCAACGGCCAGGGTTGTCGGGAAGAGGCTCTTGTCCCTATCGACATGGGGACAAGAGTGCTTTGGGGTGGGAGGGGCAGTGCCCCCCTTCCCCAAAGCACACACTCCCCCATGTCGAAGGCATGTGGTCTGGTACGGCTCAGGAGGCGGGGGAGCGCTCGCTCGTCCCCACCCCCATTCCTGTCCGGCCAGACCGTGCCTGGGAGAAGGGTTTGGTCTGGATCTGAGGGGGAACCCCACGCCGTTTTTGGCGTGGGTTTAACCCCTTATGTTCCAGATCAAATCTAAGAGCCTGTTGTGCACCTGGAGGGGGACCCCCAAGCCGTTTTTTTTTTTAAATTTGGTGTGGAGTTCCCCTTTATCCTGGTCCTGTCAGGGGGGGGGGGAATGCCTGCTCGTCTGTCCATACAATGTATGAACAGCGATCTGTCATTTCCCCTCGACAGTCCCACCCCCTTTACAGTTAGAACACACCCAGGTAACATAATCAACCCCTTCCCTGCCAGTGACATTTTTATAGTAAGCAATGCATTTGTATACCATTGGTCGCTAAAAAAATGCCAAAGCTCACAATGTCGCATGTCGCCACAATGTCGCAGTAGCCAGAAAAATCAATGATCGCCACCAATACTAGTAAAACAAAAATATATTCCTAAAAAACCCATAAGACCAACCCCTACTTATAACTTTTGCCCAAACCAATCAAACGCTTATTGCGGTTTTTTTGGAACCAAAAATATGTCGAAGAATACGTATCGGCCTAAACTGAGGGCAAAAAGTTTTTGAATATATTTTGGGGGAGATTTATTATAGCAAACAGTAAAAAAGTTGTCTTATTTACAAAATTGTCCGATTTTATATTTTTGGTTCAACTAAAAATAAGAAAAAACGCAGAGGTGATCAAATACCACCAAAAAAACAAACAAAAAAAATTTTGTTGGGGGAAAAAAAAGGACGCCAAATTTGTTTGGGGGCCACGTCGCACAACCACACAATTGTCAGTTAAAATGACGCAGTGTTGAAATGCAAAAACTGGCCCCGTCAGTGACTAGTAATATGGTCTGGGGCTCAAGTGGTTACAAATTAAGAAAACACTAAAGTTATCCCAATTTATGGCCATAATGTGAAAGATGATGTTACACCGAGTAAACAGATACCCAACATGTCACGCTTTAATATTGCACACACTCATGGAATGGCGCCAAACTTCAGTACTTGAAAATACCCATAGGCAACACTTTTTCATTTATTTTCAGCTTACCAGTTTAGATTTACAGAGGAGGTCTAGTGCTAAAAGTATTGCTCTCGCTCTAATGTACGCTATGATACCTCACATGTGGGGTTTGAACGGGGGTTAAATATGTGGGCAGGACTTACACATTTAAGGCCCGCCCACATATGGAAACATCCTTCAAACCACACATGTGCGGTATCATAGCGTGCGTAAGAGCGAGAGGAATACTTTTAGCACTAGACCTCATCTGTAAATCTAAAATGGTAACCGGAATAAAAAATGCTGCGTGTTTGCTTCTGACTGCGAGCTACTAGGGACAGGGGCGTTTTAATTATTATTATTTATGTTTGTTATGTAAAAATTCTATAAGACCTCCCCTTCAGGTTGTAAAACATCAGTTCAGTTCATCCGCCATTGCAGATTTGATTCTGGTAATGCATTTCGAGTGAACTGGGCATGCTCGAACACTTAGAAAAATAAGCTGGGTGTTTGTGCCTGAAAATGACATGCATCTTTCTGAGCATACTCAGAAAGCTTGTTTTTTGGCTTAGTAATTTAAGGACATCCTTAACAGGTGTAAGCAGTTACAAGTGCACACAAACTAGAGGCTGACATTTCTTCATGTGTTTCCAATTGGTTCATTAGCACACATGTTATAAAAAGCGTGGATAGTGCACGTGTTAGCTGCCCTCAGAGGGGGCAGATTTGCTGGCTGGAAGGAATGGTGGAGCGAAACAGAGATGTTTTGGAGCAAGTTTTGTTTTTTTGATGTTTTGTCTGCTGCATAATTTTGCTAAATGTTTTTCTCAAGATGTTAATGACTAATGTTTTAATCCTGTGGGTCTATCCTGTTCTTTCAAAAGCATGATTTTTTTCCAATGACTGTGTGAAATAAGTTGCTAGCATTTTTCTAGACCATTCACATAGACAGCGCAGTATTACCACTCTTTTTT
The DNA here is from genome assembly GCA_029574335.1 of Rana kukunoris. NCBI lineage: Eukaryota > Metazoa > Chordata > Amphibia > Anura > Ranidae > Rana > Rana kukunoris. The sequence goes on from JAJQKJ010000015.1 coordinate 137,803, forward strand.
TTCTCATATCTTTCTGGATACACTCATACTGCTGCAGTCATACACTGTTAAAGAGTGTAATTCTTTTTCCTGGAGGAGCGAGTCTTCCATTGGATCTTATCACGGATTTAAGTGTTTATTTGTTTATTCTATTTTTGTTTTCACTCACACAATATGGATGTCTTTGAATATAGGGCCTCAAAGACCTTCAACTCAGATGGGGTATTTGAAACATATAAAAGTACTGAAAATGATCTGGGGGGACTTTTTATACGCCTCAAAAACTTAACCATCTCAGAAATTCATACCCAATGGGATATAGCCTTCTTGAATACCTATATTAAACGTAATATGGTACCTAGAAGCTTGAGATGGGAAGTCTGCCCCCAGAAAGGAGAAGTAGAGCTTGAAAACTGGTTTCGATACTTTAATGATGCCGGGGTCAGTTTTTTGCGTTTTTTAGTTCAAAAAAAGCAGACCAAATTGACAAATTTGGATGAAGAAATTAAAACACTGAAAGAGAGTCTCATCACGTTTACAGAACGGGATGAGTACAGGGACCATAGCACCAACCTTTTAAACATTTTGGACAAGGAAGAGAAGGAACAGAAAATTAAGTAAAGAAAAAAATATAATCGGGACAACGGAGATTATCATGCTAATAGTGTCTTCACTTGGCAAAAAAAATTAGCAGAGGAGGAATTGAACAAACAGAGCTCAAGAATGGAAGCCATTACACAAGGGGAAAGTGTCCCAGAAGGAACTTCAGGTGGGATCCAACATTATCCCCTCAAATCTACCACACAGAAAGTTCCCAAGAAAAGCCTAAATAAAAGTTTGAAAGGGAAAAAGGGGAGACGCGAATCTTATCAATCCCCACATAGACCGGGGCCATCCTCCCAGATGGGGTACCCACAAGGTCGGGATAACCAATATTATGGGCCTAATGGAGGTCGCGGATATGGTTCTCAAACATACAACCACAATCTAGGGTATAGGGAATCACCTAACCAAGGGAGAAACAGAGACAGGGGTCCCCGAAATAATTCATATCAAGAAAGACCCCAAACTCAGGCCCCACGTTACCATGACCAGGGTCCCTATCCTCAAGGTAGGGATAATTTAGAATATAATAATCGTTTTTTTCCCATAAGAGAAAATGATGGCTCTGGGCATGAGAGTCCAAGACATGTGGATTTTGATCCTAGAGATCAGGATTATGTGCGGCCAAATAGAGATCACTCTAGGGGGTCAAGTGAAACTAACCCTGAACCATACCATTGGGGTTTTCCCAGGCCCAGTCAGGGGCAAAAAAGGCCCATAGAAAACAAAGAGGAACAAGAGGGGGAGGAGAATCCAGTAAAGCTAAAAAAATCAAGGACCTAACAGAAGAGGGCATCTTCAACCTTAGTACTCAAACTCTAACTAAATCAGAGACCGCAATTTTGAGTAAAGGTTTGAAATTTGCACCCCCCCGAGCACTAAATAAATTTGAAACGTACATGGACGTGCATATGTACGTCCGTAAAGTAAACATCAAGAGATATTTTGCTAGCATGCCGGGTAATACTGGAGCTAGAGTCCAACAGGAATATCACCATTCTGGACTATCAAATGCCTCAACTTTTAACCCTTCAGGTCTCATGGCCCCCTCCTTAAGAGTCTTTCGGGATGTGATCCTACGAGATTTGGATAAAATTAAAGTATCAAAAACTAAAATGAATAAAACTTTGGAGGAAGGACTAGAAACTTTGTGTAAAAACAAAGAATTAGTCATCCGCCCAGCCGATAAGGGCGGAGGCATTGTAGTATTGGATCGTAAAGACTATCTACAGGAGCTGAATAAAATAGTCAGTGATCAGGATACATATGTCCCTCTGTTAGGAAATCCTATCATTCAATATAGGCGGACATTGGAGGAACTGATTCATAAGGGTGGCCAGTCAGGCATCCTAAATGAAAAGGAACAACTTTTTCTAATTCCTAAAGCTCCGAGAATTCCCATACTATACTGCCTGCCTAAAATCCATAAAAGTCTGACTTGCCCCCCGGGACGCCCCATTGTGAGTGGTATAGATTCCATCACGTCCCGGGTGGGCAAGTACATTGACCACTTCCTCCAACCATTAGTCCAACAGGTACCTTCATACCTTAAAGACACTAAACATGTACTGAACTTACTGTCTCGTCAATCGTGTAGTAATCAGACCTGGCTAGTTACGGCGGACGTCACGTCCCTTTATACGATCATACCACACGATCTGGGCTTATCAGCCGTTAAATATTATTTACATATTTTTTCCACAATACCTGAGGAACAACAGGAATTCATTATGGAATTGTTGGAATATGCAGCAGACCACAATTACTTCTGGTTTAGCTCCAACTTTTACAAGCAACAGCGAGGTGTAGCTATGGGGGCCAAGTATGCCCCTAGCTTGGCCAATTTTTCTGGCTGGGAGGAGGACCATTAACCAGTGTCTTGCCTTCTGGGCAACGATAGTCCTCCTCCTAGGATGGTTCTGCTGCATTAGAAGAATTTTTTCATTAACCAGAACGATAGAGGAATTCACATATGACGCAAGTCAAGAGAGTGTAAATTTTCTCGATCTTACTATTATGAAAGAGGGTACAAATTTCAAAACCATTTCATATTTTAAAAAAACTGATCGTAATGCCTACATTCCAATGGAAAGTTGTCATAAACAGTCTTGGCTCCAATCAGTACCGAAGAGCCAATTTATATGCATGAGGCGGAATTGCTCAGAGATCAATGACTATCAAATACAGTCTGACATCTTAAAAAAGAGAATGTTGGAAAAAGGGTATAATCATGATTATCTAGAGACAACTCAAAGAGAAGTAGCTAAATTAGAAAGAGCCTCACTACTAAAGGATGGCCCTAAACGTAAGAGGGATGGGCTACTGATCCCTTTCATTACTACTTACTCCTCACAACATTTTTTGATTAATAACATTTTTCGTAAACATTGGCACCTTTTGGCCAATGATCGGGTTATTAGCACTTTTCTACCAGTTAAACCCGAAGTAATATTTAGGGGTGTACCCTCTCTTCGAGATAGGGTGGCACCTAATGTTGTGGATCCACCACCCAAAAGGGTATCTTTCTTCCAAAGGGAATTGAAGGGCTACCATCAATGCCGGAAATGTCAGCTCTGTTCTTTGAATAGAATCAGAAATAAAAAAACGGAATCTTTTAAATCTACAAGCACACAGAGAGAATATCAAATAGAATCCTTTGTCACTTGTAGTTCAATAGGCGTGGTCTACCTTTTGGAATGCCCTTGTGGGCTCCAATATATAGGGAGGACCAAAAGGGCTATGCAAGTACGTTTAGGGGAACATATCACTAACATCAGGAATGGCTATAAGGATCACTCAGTCTCAAAACACTATGATCTCTGTCATAATCGGGATCCTGCCAATACCATCTTTTTGGGCATAGAACGCTATAGCCCTCATTGGAGAGGTGACTCATTAGTCAGACAATTATCTAAGATGGAAATGGCTTGGATCCACAGGGTACGGTGTTACACACCTTATGGTTTGAACATCGACATAGATGTTAATGCATTTATTGACAATAGTTAAGTAACTAGTTGATTGTGAATCACATCTGAGTTCCCAGCTAAAATCCTGGTTAAACATCAGAATATATTAGTGTGAACAACAAACAATGTCAGTTATATATTTTCCTTTGAACATTTGCCAATTAGATTATTTAATGAGGCTCATAACCCCCAGGTGTAATATTGAGTTTATCCACTGGGGGGCCACATTTTAATTTCTTCCCCGTTGTATTCAGGTTTACATACCAGAAATGCAATATTGTCCAGAAATAGAATCTTTATACGTATATGTTCTATTTTATCAAGTTGGGGGATTCGTCCCAACCTTAGTTAAATGGGGCTACTCTCTTTCCCCATTGACATATACCTTTAGGGGGACGTTTTCTCCTATTTTGAGTATTGTTTTTAAGTTCAGCAATTGAACAATTTTTATTTAAATTTTATTTATTTTTATTTTTAATGCCCATTCATAAGGAATCTCCCGCCGGGATCATTAGCCGGATGAGAATCCTCTGTAATATTTTTCAGACAGACTTAATCACTCTGTTTTGGAAAAAGAAAAACAGTGTATTAGGGCATCTTTCCCTCTACCAAAATGGCGTTGCCTGCGTCATAGATGATTGCACTTCCTTGGTGGTGTGCTGACCTATGACTAGGCCAATTCCGACGAATGGGCGTGCTCATGTCCGCCTAAACAAGTCGTGATGGCGCGCGTCACGATCGGGTGATGCGCAGCGTCTAGTATGGGCAAAGATCAGACTAGTAAGGGTTGGGAGGGCGTGTTGTCCCGATGAATGGGCGTGCTCATGTTCGCCTAAACAAGTCGTGATTGCGTGCGTCACGATCGGATGATGCACAGTGTCTGCCCAATCACGCTGTGGTTGCGATCGCGCGCGTCATCTTCCGGGGACCCGCGGACTGTACACATGACGCGTTCAGTGTGGGCAGTGTTTGCCCACACCCTCCCTGCGCCTTGATTGGTGTTTCTGTTCACCTGACTAAGAAGTCATGTGACTACTGTGTATACTGCAGAGCGCAGAGCGCTCTGGATGATCAGATGTCACCCACTGCAAATAGGGATGATTATAACACACATGGAGGCTGACACCAAGAGCAGGGAGATACCACAAATAAGGGACATGGACAGACTTGCACGAGTGATCCCTGATCCTATATGATTGACACCAAAATCCACCAATTACTGTGAGTGACAAAAATGTTTTTATCATTTATCATTTACAATATTATCTCTTTTCTTTTTTGTAATGGCAGTAATTGCAATTAGATAGGTGAGGTATTATTGGATTTGCCATTCCCATATATTGGATACATCCCTTATCCAAGATGGCCACATTAGCTTCAAGGATTCTGGGAGCTCAGATGGGGGCGGTACCATCTGTATTTGTTAGATATAAATTGCGGTGAGTCAGTACGCCGCTCGTGCCCCAGGACGAAGTCTTTAGGAGACGAAACGGCGTAGGGTAGCGGCGTGCTGACGTCCTTCAAACCGCAAACTGTGTCCCGGAGTGAACGGGTGTGCTAGCCGGCCGGCTATTTTTCACATGCAAATTTTATCTACTTTCTTGTAAGTGTGATTTTAATTGTTTATTAAACAAAGTTATATGGGTTCACACTATGTAGCTTTTTTTTCTTCTCCATACTGATTTCATTACAACTCGGATCATCTGTCCACTGCTGGAGAAAACTCAACCTTTGGATATCCTGTCACGTTAACCCTTGGCTGGGGATTAAGCCATCTGCTGTCAGAATATCTCTAGTTGGGATCTTCCCCTCTGGTAAGGGGCGGGGTGATTGAAAGGTGGAGGTGTTTATCTATCCATGCACTGTTTCTGAGGTTTTTGCATTTGATGTCACCATCTATCTGGAGGAAAGAACATTTGTTTTCTGCTATCAGTTTCCATCAGAAGCATAACATGTTCCGCACTTGATTAATGGATTTTATATATTATATATTTCTTTCATTACCTGCTTGACGGGACTCTCATTTACTCTACACTGGACTATCAATTGAGTTCTACACTGTAGTGTTTATATTTGCGCAGCTTTTTCGTGTTCCGCACTTGATTAATGGATTTTACATATTTTAACATGTTCCGCACTTGATTAATGGATTTTATATATTATATATTTCTTTCATTACCTGCTTGACGGGACTCTCATTTACTCTACACTGGACTATTAATTGAGTTCTACACTGTAGTGTTTATATTTGCGCAGCTTTTTCTTGTTTTATAGTATTATTTTTGTGTGTATCTCACATTTTAAGTTGCTAGCATTTTTCTAGACCATTCACATAGACAGCGCAGTATTACCACTCTTTTTTTTCTGTGTGAAATAAACGTTGGTCTATTTTTTTGTTTTTATGTTTTTTTATATTTTTTTTGTGTTTATTTTTAATATTTTGTTTTGCTTTCCTTGTTTTGTGGACCAATAAAATTACTTTCAAATTTTGAAGTTTGTTTTGTGATATTTTTTTCATGCTATGGATTTCAACCGCTGCAGCTGAAATAGTTTGGGCCTAAACCATCAAGTGTGATTTGTCTCTAAGCTCTTTCCTGGTGTGTATGCATGAAATGTTTAGTCACCAGAAAAGGAAGGACAAAGCAGTAAGTATTGTTTCCTAGAATTGATGTCCAGACTGACTTTTTAAAGCACATGTGCAAGATGTAGGAAAACCTGCAAACAGGGCCTGTTTGGAGGGGGGGGGGGGGGTGTATTGGTGGAAATTTTTTGTTTATTCAGACACGACATTAGGTACCAAATTTACAAATAACGGGGAAACATCAAGAAAATCTCACACTGCTTACAAACATTTACATATACAAGATAATCATTTAAACAACTATAACACTCCTATAAAACCAACATTGAATTTACAAACCTTGAAAACACAGACTACTAACACGCAACCAATTCACCAGTGCTAACCTCTATCAGGTTGGGCAAACTTTTATCACTCTCCATTATCCGGCTCATTGCACTTTGGGTCACTATTGGTGCATACCCATAATTAAGGTCCATAAGAAACAAAAGAAAGAATAACAAAATACTATATATGGCATATTTTACGCGGATAAGCCAACTACCTGCGCAAGCCTATTGGCATCAACTGCAGAAACCTACAGCCTCTGCCCCATCTGGCCACTGCACCAGGTCATAGCTAGCCAAATCCATCAACAGACCACATATCTATACATCATAAACATCGAACAAAATCCCGCTATATTAACCGACTAGTAAAATAACAAATTACTCTGCGGCACCCGCACCCTCATCCTGCTTAGAACAGGGCACAGAACCCACTCCCGCATCACTCATTTAACACTTTTTTTACTTTTTTTATTTTTCTTCTTATTCTTCCTAAGCACTACTCAACCAGTATCACCGGCTGCTGGGCCCACCCCACTCATACCCTCTGAGGGCTCTTCACTTGACCCGGCCTGAGGTCTTTTCTGTGACCCAAGGGCCACCTCCATATCCTCCTGGGTTACTGCACCACCCAACGCATGAGAATCCACCCGGGGGGGGGGAGAGCGGGGCAAAACGGGAAGAAAGCGGGAGGGGAACAGAACAAGAATGAGAGGAGGGGGCAACAGTAGGAGAAAAGGAAGGGGGGGGAAGGATAGCACAGACTGGCCCCAACACCCCCCCCCCCAGGGGGAACCACCAAACCCTCCTCACTCCCCTCTACTTCAGAATCGGTGTCTAAGGCAGAGGAGTCCAGCAAAAACTCAGGAGGCCCCCCAAGGAAAACCCCACCACCTCCTGCACCAACCCCCGCCCTCCTCCCGATGAGACCCTGCCTTTGAGGCTCCTCACCCCCCTCTACCTCAGAATCAATGTCCACTCCACTCTGACCTGGAGGATCAGGGGCAGCTGCACCAACCCCCGCCCTCCTCCTGACAGAACCTTGCCTCTGGGGCATAGGGGCAGCCCGACCACCAGATCTAGAAGCACCCGTGGCCTGCCCCCCCCCACCCCCCTCCATCTCAGAATCAGTGTCCGAGGTGAAACCTTCCGACACCCCAGATTCCTCTTGCACATTACCCCTATAAGCCTGCGGACATCGACTGAAAGGGTGACCTAACTCGTTACAAAGATTACATCTAATATGGGCACACCCGTCCCCCAGGTGACCCCTCCCACCACAGCGCGTGCACTTCACAACAGTGCATTCAGCGCTCAAGTGAGTGGGGGCCCCGCACTTAAAACACCTTTTAGGCTGTCCAGGATAAAAAAACAAAATTCTGTCTCTCCCAATGAAAGCACTCCCAGGGATATGAGCCATGCTATTTCCCTGCCTCTTCAACTTAATCTTAACCCCCCAGGCCCCTGTCCAGATCCCCCTTTCATCCACCTTCTTCCAAAGGGACACTGGAGCTGGCCATGACGGGTCAACCAGGTCGCAATGTCTTCCGGAGGAAGGGATTCATTGCGTACCAGGATGGTTACATTTTTGACCTCCTCCTGCCTAGACAGGGGGGTCAAACAGAACTTGGAACATGGGTCCTGTCTTTTGACTAGTTCATAATTCAACAAAAACATTTCCATAACGATGACTGACATAAAACTAAAATCAAACTCTACTGAACCTCCCGGATGGATAACCGCAAAGAGGTCAGACGCCCTTAGTCCCAGAGAGAGGACCATATCGATAACCTCTCCTCGGGACGGGCACTGACCTTCACCAATAAACTTTAGTTGCACCACATTCCTCCTCCTGCGTTCTGTACCACCACCTCCCCTGGACCATGCCCTCTCACCCCGCTGCTCTTGCGCAGGGGGAACCCTGAAATTGCGGGCACCGAACTTGCTGTAAATATGATCCAAGGGAGCACTTAACCCAGCCACTTGAGCATAAGACCTGCCCTCCCTCAAAGCATTGAGCAAGCTCTCTTCCTGAGAGGTTGTGATAACTCCCGCAGGTTGGGGTGCATCAAATGGACCAACCCTCCTCAGGACCTCCATTGACGCAACCTGGGCAGTCTCCTCATGACTCGCTGCCCTCCCCCTCACTACTGAAGGACCCGAAAGGGGGCCCGACCCCAACACAACTTCCTGTACCTGAGCCAATTGAGTATCATCCATATTAAAACCAGAGTCCCCCATCTCTTCACAGGCTCCATAGGAACCTACATGGACTTCTGTCACAGCTGCAGACTGGGAACCTTCTAACTTTCTAATAAAATCCATTGCCAAACATTCATCATCTAAATGTCCCGCAGGGTGATCCCCCCAAACTGGAGCCTGTTCAGAAGGGAGACCCGCAGATGGGGAAGTACTCACAAGTCCCTGGGTATTCTGTTCCAAAGCTGAGGACCGGACCTGGCCGGGAAATGGAGCTCCGGGTGTCACCACAGCCACTTCCGGTTCACCCGCTGACGCCACTTCCAGTTCCGGGTCACGTGCTGACGTCACTTCCGGTTCCGGGTCACGTGCTGACGTCACTTCCGGTCGCGGCTCCGTCCCAATCACGGGAGATTCCCGCACAGCGGAAATGCCCTCCAAGTCACTGCTGATTGGTCGTCCAGAAGCAGGAGGCTCCACATGGAGTGGCGTGCCCTCTCCCTCGGCAGCCATTGCTATCCTAACCATAGCTTCTTCCATACTAGATGTCATACAGTCCATCTCAACTGGATCCGCGGTAGATGCCTGCCCCTCACCCTGTAAACCCGCAGCGGTCGCCACCACAACGGCCGGCTGACCCTGCTGTAGGCTACTTGCTGGGTTCACAGAGGCCAAAGCACCCCCGCTTCCAGGAGCAGGCTTATCACCCTGATCTTGCTGGGAACCAGACACACTCTTCACGGTGCCCAAAAGACCAGGCGGAAGACGAGGAAGACTCACCACGGGGTTGAGACCTCTCTCACTCACGCAAGTACCTCCTGCTTCGTGGGACAACCTCCCACTTGATGTTGTACCCCCTATCTTCACAGGTTGGGGTCCGGCAGGTGCCTGGGCGCCCTCAGCGGTACTCTCCGAGATAGTGGAACCTCAGACCTCAGGGACTAACAGAGAACCCCCAGCCCCCTCAGCTACTAATGCTGACTTGCCTCTCCTTGCTGCCTGCTTGCTCTCCTCAGAGGCACATTGGAGCTCCCTCCTGATTGGAAGGAGGAAAGCCTTCTCTGCAGTCCCTCTGGAACAGAGACACATAACAAGACCCCATAACTGGCCATTCCGCTCTTTCAACAGGTCTATTGCTTCCTTGAATTCGAATCTTTTTGAGCTACTAGCCCGATCTCTTCTGTTCCTTAAACTGGCCAGCACTGTAATCCTGGAATGGAGAGCTTGTGCCGCCTTCTGAATCAAACCTTTGGTTTTGCTGCGTCTTCTCAGCATTCGCTGATCATCCTCCCCTTGCTGGGGAAAAGTCCAATCTGCCAGCTTGGACTGGACCGACAAAAATTGCTTCTCTTCTTTATTTAAATCCCCAAAACTCGGGAGATCCACGGTCCTCGGAGGTACCGGGCGGGAGGTGAACTCCCCTTGCCCAGGAACAAGCCCCTGGCCTGGGCTTGATGAGGCCATAGCCTCCCCTCTCCTCCAGGGTCTGGTTCTTCACAGGAGCTGCTTCAAAGACACAACCTCTTCCTTCAAGGCATTGGTGGACAGGCTTGAAGTGCTGATTTACAGCGCTGTGCTTGAAACTAGCACAAGACAATCCTATTCTAATTGTGGGTTGTTTTAGGGAAGCCAATTAAGTGTTAGAACCCCTGCTAGTGTTTTTAGGTTGGGCTTTGTGTCCCTTTTCTTAAAATTGGCTTCACTTCCTGTCACACAGCTGAACAGGAAGTGAGGTTAAAACCCTACCAATGGTCTTTTCTTCGGGACACAGGTCAATCTAACTAGTGTCCCCATTAAGCAAATTGCACTGCTGTGTACACCCCAAATGATTAGTTACTTTGGGGTTTAGTAAAGGCAAAGCCGCTCTGCAGTAGAAGCGTAGGCAATGAAAATCAGAAGGGAAGCACTGATGGTTTTAACTTCCAATCCCGCCAAGTTTATATTTTTGTTCCTTGCTTGTCCACTTGTAGTGCAAAGTGGATTTGCCTTTAGTAAATGGACCCCAAAGTCCAAGATCCATACTAATTTGGGGTGTACACAGCAAAATGCAATTTCCAAAATGGGAAACTATTTAGATTGATTTGTGTGTCCCCAACAAAATATTACTCAGGTTTTTCCCTCACTTCCTGTTTGGCTATGTGGCAGGAAGTGAATGAATTAAGTAGAAAGTGACAACATTTGTGAGGTGTCTTTACCCTATCAGGGGTGAAGGCATCCCCAAAACAAACAAGAAAATTGTTGATTTAACATTGGGTGGTGTTTGTGGGGGTCCCTAACACACATTCATACATATTAGCAACGCTGGATCCTGGCCTATTGGCATGGTTATATTTTCTTAAGCCTCTCAATAAAATGATCTGAAATTTGGGGTTAAACTGGAACTATAATCATCACTTTTATTTTTTTGTTTTCTTTCATTTTGGATAGAGTTGGGGGGGGGTTAGAAGCTCTGTCAGTTTATTTTGTATTATCCCTGTCCGTTTGGGGAGATGGGCCTTCACTTCCTGCCCCATAGCCAAACAGGAAGTGATCAAAAAACTAGGCAAATTAAGGGACTCCTGTGCCCCCACAGAACTTGTGTGTGTCCCCTGAAAATTCCTGGGTGGGTCATAAAAAAACAGGGTGTGGCCTTGACAGAAAGGGTGGGTCATTTTTCTATTAGGGGGTGCCAAAATTTGGTCAGGCCTAGGGCAGCATAAAACCTAAATATCCTACTGCATATTAGGGCTTATTTAGACAGGATCCAATTTACAGCATGTTTTTAGATTGTGGGAGGAAACCCACACAGGGAGAACATGCAAACTCCAGGCAGATAGTGTCACGGGCGGGATTCGAACCAGCAACCCTTTTGCTGCTAGGTGAACATGCTACACACTACACCACTGTGCTGAACGAACATGATCGCAGCTGAAAGCATGAGATGATTTTGTTTATTTTTTTTTTCCAATTCCATGCTTTCCAGCCTGGAGGACAGATGTGGGGTCTAATTGACCCCGCCTCTCTCTATAAAGAGGACCTGTCACACACTAGTCCTATTACAAGGGATGTTTACATTCCTTGTAATAGATAGAAAAGTGAAAAATAATATAAAAAAAGGGACAGACAAGTGCAAAAATAAAAATATTAAGTAAAAAAAAAAACAAAACGTAATTTAAATGCTCCTGTCCCTAGTAGCTCGCACTCAGAAGCGAACACGCATGCAAGTCCCACCCACATATGTAAACACCCTTCAAACCCCACATGTGAGGTATTATAGCGTGCGTTAGAGTGAGAGCAATAATTTAAGCACTAGACCTCCTCTGTAACTCAAAAGTGGTAACCTGAGAAAAAAAGTCAAGCGTCGCCTATGGAGATTTTTAATAACGAAGTTTAGCGCCATTCCATGAGTGTGCGCAATATGAAAGCGTGACAAGTTAGGTATCTATTTACTCGGTGTAACATCATCTTTCACCTTATCCCTAAAAATTGGGCTAGCTTTACTGCTTTCTTATTTTGTCATTCATGAAACAGTTTTTTTTTTTTTTTGTAAGCCAAAAAAAAAAAAAACATTTGAAAATTGTTGGCGCAAATACCGTTGGAAATTTTTAAGAAAAAATGGCCGCCACTTTATTCCCTAGGGTGTTTGTTAATAAAATATATATAATGTTTGGGGGTCCTGAGTAATTTTCAAGGAAGAAAATATAATTGTTACATGAAGGAGAGAAGTGCCAGAATAGGCGCGGTATGGAAGTGGTTAAAGGGTAACAATAGAAGTTAAAAATTCCTTGAAATTTCGTACCATGGGGGGGGAATCAGGGCCGCCATCAGGAATTATGCCGCCATCAGGCATGGGCCCCCTGGAGCAGAGAACAGGGGGGGTGCTGCCGTCTGAAATTGAGAAGGGGGGGGGCTGCCGCAATTTGATAAGCGGAAGGTTCCTTAACAAAAAAATAAATATAGAAAAATATATATTAAAAAAAGGGTGGTAGCCATCCGGGGCCCTGGGGACCTCTGGGCCCTTTAATAAAAATAAACCTCTGGGCCCTTTAATGAAAAATAAATAAAAATATATATACCTATATATATATATATAAAAAAAGGGGGTTGCCTTGGGAGCTCTGGGCCCTTTAATAAAAAAATAACTAAAAAAATATCTAAACAAAAATAACATGGGGTGGGAGCTGTGGTGGCTCAAAAGAATGGCACTGCGCTGACAAGCCGTTCACCTCTGCAGCCAAGGGTTCGGATCCCGGTCTCGGCTACATGTGAATTGAGTTTGGTGGTCTCAGCCCGGCTCCCGGTGGGTGTGCTATGCAAGGTACGCCCACCCCCCCCCCCCCCACAAAAAAAACCACCACACTTAACACACACGCACTTTGGCCATGAGGTCTCCTAAAATAAAGAGAGGCGAAGGACCTACAGGGCTGGCTGGGTGGGCTAGACTCCCTCATAGGGCTCCCAAGTGGAGCAGGTAGGGTGGGGTGAGTGGGAGGCCCCCCCTCACACCCGCCATTGCCACCAGGGGCATGGAGAAGGATGGCGATTGCCTCCGGGGGAGGGTCTGCTTACTCCCAAGTCCAGCTCCTCTCTCTCGACTTCACGCACAAAATACACTTTAAAAAATAAATTAAAGAAAAAAAAAAGAACCTGGGGAAAATATAAAATGTTCATAACATTTTTATAAGCAAAAAGGTTGTCATCTGGGGCCCTCTCATAATAATATATATATATATATTAAAAAAATAACAAAAAAAATATAAAAAGATATAATTTTTTGTATTTTTTTAAAAAAAGGGGGGGGGTTGTCATCTGGAGCCCTGGGGATCTCCGGGCCACTGGGGACCTCCAGACCCCTAAAAAAAATCATTGGCCCTTTAATAACAAAAAATATGGGGGGTTGCCACCCGGGGCCCTCTGGGCCCCTGGGGACCTCCGGAACTGTTAAAAAAAATGTAATTCCAAAAATTGGCCCTTTAATAAAAAATAATAAAAAAATAAACTAAAAAATATATATAAAACAAAAAAAGAGGGGGGTTACCATCTGGGGCGCTGGGGGGCCTCCAGGCATCTGGGCACCTCCGGGCCCCTTACAGGTGTACTGCCTGTACCCCCCTGATGGCGGCCCTGGGTGTAATGTCAGCATGTGAAAAGTGACATTCTGAAAGGGAAACAAAGCAGTTTAAAACTGACTCGCGGCAATAATGAATTGTCAACTCCTGGCAATTGCAGGAGAATTCATTCATAAAAAAAACACCTGGTATGGATATTAAGGGGAACCCCGCCGTCAATTTTCTAAAAAATATGACGTGGGGTTCCCCCCAAATATCCATAACCAGACCCTTCAGGTCTGGTGTGGAATTTAAGGGGAACTCCACCCCAAATTGAAAAAAAATGGCGTGGAGTCCCCCCTAAAATCCACACCAGACCCCTTATCCGACCACGTTGACCTGGCCGGCCGCAGAAAAGAGGGGGGGACAGAGCGCGAGGGGGGGAAGACAGAGCGAGCCCCCCCCCCCTCTCCTGAACCGCACCAGGCCACATGCCCTCAACATTGGGAGGGTGTTTTGGGGTACCCCCCAAAACACCTTGTCCCCATGTTGATGAGGACAAGGGTCTCTTCCCCACAACCCTTGCCCGGTGGTTGTGGGGGTCTGCGGGCAGGAGGCTTATCGAAATCTGGAAGACCCCTTTAACAAAGGGGCCCCCCAGATCCCGGCCCCCCCTGTGTGAAATGGTAATGGGGTACATTGTACCTCTACCATTTCACCAAAAAAAAAAAGTAAAGGGTTAAAAACGACAAGAGACGGTTTTTGACAAGTCCTTTATTATCTTCTTTCTTCTTCTTTTCTTCTTTCCTTCGGGTTTCTTCCTCCATCTTCTTCTTCCTCTGCTTCTGTCTTGGGTCTTCTATTCCCGCATCTTGACCGGCGTGTTCTTCCATCTTCTTCTTCTTCTCCTTCCGCTGTCCTTCTCGTCCGCATCTTCTTCTTCTTGTTCTTCTTCGCCGGAGCCGCCGCTTCCAATTGAAATCCCCGCTGTCTGCCGGACCACGCCCCCCCCTCTGACGCCACGGGCAAGCTCTTAGGCGTGTGCTGCAAGTGCGTCAGAAGGGGGCGTGGTCACATATCAGAGGGCGGGCAATTCAATTGGAAGCGGCGACTCCGGCAAAGAAGAAGCCGTGCACAAGCTTCCAATTGAATTGCCCGCCCTCTGACATGTGACCACGCCCCCCTCTGACGCACTTGCAGCACACTCCTAAGAGCTTGCCTGTGGCGTCAGAGGGGGGGGGTGTGGTCCGGCAGACAGCGCGGATTCCAATTGGAAGCGGCGGCTCCGGCGAAGAAGAAGAAGAAGATGCGGACGAGAAGGACAGCGGAAGGAGAAGAAGATGGAAGAACACGCCGGTCAAGATGCGGGAATAGAAGACCCAAGACAGAAGCAGAGGAAGAAGAAGATGGAGGAAGAAACCCGAAGGAAAGAAGAAAAGAAGAAGAAAGAAGATAATAAAGGACTTGTCAAAAACCGGCTCTTGTCGTTTTTAACCCTTTACATTTTTTTTTTGGTAAAATGGTAGAGGTACAATGTACCCCATTACCATTTCACACAGGGGGGGGCCGGGATCTGGGGGGCCCCTTTGTTAAAGGGGTCTTCCAGATTTCGATAAGCCTCCTGCCCGCAGACCCCCCACAACCACCGGGCAAGGGTTGTGGGGAAGAGACCCTTGTCCTCATCAACATGGGGACAAGGTGTTTTGGGGGGCACCCCAAAACACCCTCCCAATGTTGAGGGCATGTGGCGTGGTGCGGTTCAGGAGAGGGGGGGGGCCGCGCTCTGTCCCCCCCTCTTTTTTGCGGCCGGCCAGGTCAACGTGCTTGGATAAGGGGTCTGGTGTGGATTTGAGGGGGGACTCCACGCCATTTTTTTTTTAAATTTGGGGTGGAGTTCCCCTTAAATTTCACACCAGACCTGAAGGGTCTGGTTACGGATATTTGGGGGGAACCCCACGTCATTTTTTTTTTTAAATTGACGGCGGGGTTCCCCTTAATATCCATACCAGACCTAAAGGGTCTGGTTATTGAATTTGGGGGGACCCCCCACGTTTTTTTTTTCGTGTTTTTTATGAATGAATTCTCCTGCAATTGCCGGGAGCCGACAATTCATTATTGCCGCGAGTCAGTTTTAAACGGCCTTTTTGCTTTGGAGAATGACATTTTGTGCAGAGACAGTTCTAACCACGGGAAACATGCGCTTTTTCACATGCTGACATTAGAGCCCCCCATAGTACGAAATTTAAAGAAAAATTACACTTTTATTGTTGCACTTTTAGCATTATTAAAATCACTGCTCCCGAAAAAAAACGGCTGTTTTAAAAAATAAAAAAAGCATTGGTACATGTCCCCTGGGGCAGGACTGAGGTCCCCAAACACTTTTTAGGACAAAACTTGCAGATTAGCCTTTAAAATTCACAATTAAGATTTCCCCCATAGACTTTAACAGGGAGTTCGGCGGCGGCTTTACTTATCAATTGCATCGCGCTGCTGCGGCCGGTTCATGCGCCTAATTAAGGCTTCATTTAGCGCACTAATTAAGGCTTCATCCAGCGCACTAATTAAGGCATGAACCGGCGCAGCGCAGCTTCAATAGTACATCACCCCCAGTGTCTTTTCAGATAGATAGATAGATAGATCAGGGAGGCTAGTAGCCAGTATAGTTAAATTTACAGTTTGTAGAGAATATATTGACATCCCTAGGAGTTGTCAATATATTTATAAACTGTATAGCTTAGCTAGATCTGCTATTAGTATCTGTCAGGCAGGAGATTGTGCTTTAGGGTTTTCCTTAAACATAGTACTCTGTGTTAGTCAACGTGTGCTAGTTAATTGCACATAGGCGCATTAACTGTTATTGCAAGTGTGCTATTTATTTGCACAGAAAGGCAGTTGCTGTTAATGCAAGTGGGCTATTGAATTGCACAGAAATGCAGTCGCTCTGACTGTGCGTGTGCTGTTTAATACCACCTGAGCGCATTTGGTGTCACTGCACGTGTGCTGTTACATACCACCTGAGCGCATTTGGTGTCACCGCACGTGTGCTGTTACAGTAGGTGACTGGGATATTGTGTCAATCTCGCTCCCTTTCTCGGCGAGATTGAGCACTTGCGAGCCCCATCACGGGAGCCAGCGCCAAGCTGGCTTGCCGCGATGGAGACAAAGCCGTCATTGAAGCGACGGGGATCCGACGCGGATTCCCGCCAATTCTACATGTGGGCGGAGTTTGTTATGAATCCTGAGAAGGAAGTCCCCGCCGGATTTTAAATAAAAATCCAGCATGGGTTCCCCCCTCAGGAGCATAACGGGCCCTTAGGTCTGGTATGGGTTGAAAGGAGACCCCTCCCTACGCCGAAAAAACGGCGTGGGGGGTCCACCCACAATCCATACCAGACCCGTATCCAAAGCATGCCGGCCGACTGGTCAGGAAGGGAGTGGGGGCGAGCGAGCGCCCCCCCTCCTGAGCCGTACCGGACAGCATGCCCTCAACATGGGGGGGGTCAGGTGCTCTGGGGCAGGGGGCGCACTGCGGCCCCCCACCCCAGAGCACCCTGTCCCCATGTTGATGAGGACAGGGCCCCTTCCCGACAACCCTGGCCGTTGGTTGTCGGGGTATGCGGGCGGGAGGCTTATCGGAATCTGGAAGCCCCCTTTAATAAGGGGGCCCCCAGATACCGGCCCCCCACCCTAAGTGAATGAGTATGGGGTACATTGTACCCCTACCCATTCACCTGGAGGCAAAGTGTAAACACAAATACACCACACAGGGTATTGAAATATTTTATTAGTTGGCCGCCGGGGGGTGTGTGTATGATCGCTTTTATAAAAGCGCCCACCATCCAGCGGGCTTCCTTCGACATCTTCGGTGGCGGGGGGGTCTTCTCCCGCTCTCCGGGGGTCTTCTCCTGCTCTCTGGGGGTCTTCTTCTTCTTCAGGACTCGCCACCGCTATCTTCGTGTGTTAGCTCAATTACTAGCGGCGGCGGCGATTCCCCTCTTCTGTGACGTCTTCTTCTTCTCTTCTCCAGATGTTGACGCGACGCTTCCTTCCGCTATTATGGCGGGCACGCGGCTCGCAGCGAGTTATAAAGGCCTGTCTTGTGACGTCGCAGTCCCATCATGCTCCGGTAGGTACCACGTGCTACCTACCCATAACAGCGGAAGGAAGCGTCGCGTCAACATCTGGAGAAGAGAAGAAGAAGACGTTACAGAAGAGGGGACTCGCCGCCGCTAGTAATTGAGCTAACACACAAAGATAGCGGGGGTGAGTCCTGAAGAAGAAGACACCGGAGAGCGGAGAAGACCCCCGGAGAGCGGGAGAAGACCCCCGGAGAGTGGGAGAAGACCCCCCGCCGCCGAAGATGTCGAAGGAAGCCCGCTGGGTGGTGGGCGCTTTTATCAACGCGATTGGCACTGCGCTGACAAGCCATTCACCTCTGCAGCTAGGGGTTCGGATCCCGCTCTCGGCTACATGTGAATTGAGTTTGGTGGTCTCAGCCCGGCTCCCGGTGGGTGTGCTATGTGAGGTAAGCCTGCGCTTAGTACGCCCACCCCCCTCCCACAATAACCACCACACTTACACACGCACTCGAAATTGGGTTAACATGCACGCACTCTGACCACGCGGTCTCTAAAAAGAGAGGCGAAGGACTAACGGGGCTGGTTGAGCTGGCAAATCCTCTCACTCCCTTATAGGGAGTCCCTCTGCCCCGTTGGGCTTCAAAGCGGAGCAGGTAGGACGGGCTGTGTGGGAGGACCCCCTCACACCCGCCATTGCCACCCGGGGCATGGAGAAAGGTGGCAGATTGCCTCTGGGGGAGGCCTGCCTACTCCCAACTCCTGCAGTCCGGCTCCTCTCTCTCGAGTACATGCACAAAATACACTTAAAAAAAATATAATGCCACTGCTCGGCTGACTGACCTCCAAAAGGGAATACAACCTGCCCAAGAACCGCCTAATCTGCGACATGCCCACTAGATGGAATTCTACGTTGGCCATGCAGCAGCGGGCCATCAATGAGTATGGCAGCAGAACTGGGTCAGGTCAGCTAGGTTTTTTTCCCCACGCCAGTGGGCCTTGATCAGGGATGCATGCACTGTCCTGTCACCATTTGTGGAGGCCACGAGGATGGTGAGCAGTGACAGTGTATGCACCAGTGAGACTGTCCCTCTTATTCACATGTTGGAGCACACGCTACGTGGAATAATGGACAGGGCCCTTGAGGCAGAACAGAGGGAGTAAGAGGAGGACTTCCTTACCTCTCAAGGCCCCCTTTACCCAGACAGTGGGCCTGTTTGCCCACCTAGCACACAGGAAGAGGAGGGGGAGGATGATGATGATTGTATCAGCAGCATGGAGGTGGAGCTTAGCACTCAGCATCAGCAGCAGTCTTCAAGGGATCATTTACAGTCCCAAGGAACACGTGGACTTTTATGTGGCTGGGATGAGGTGCCTGTGTATCCTGTCGTCCTCAGTGACCCAGAGGACTGTGCCCCGAATGCTTCTGCAAACCTACGCTGCATGGCCTCCCTGATCCTACAAAGCCTGCGTAAGGATCCTCGTGTACGTGGTATCAAGGAGACGGATCATTACTGGCTGGCAACTCTCCTTGATCCACGTTACAAGTGTAAGGTTGCGGAACTTATGTTGCCATCGAAGAGGGAGCAGAAAATGAAACTTCTGCGGGAGGCCATGCAGAAGGGTCTGTGCAATGCGTTTCCAGAACTGGGGGGATTACCAAAACCTGGCTCTGGGCGACGTCTTGCTGAGGCTTCGGTGAGTCACAGAAGGAGTGGTGGAGAAGGTGGCCGTCTGACCGATGCCTTCAGACAGTTTTTTAGTCCGCAGCCCCAAGGTCTGACCGGTTCCAGCAACCATCGCCAGCGTCTGGTTTACATGGTCCGGGAATACCTAGGGGCAAGATCTGACTTGGACTCCTTCCCCACCGAAAATCCTCTGGCTTACTGGGTCTTGAGGATGGATCACTGGCCAGAGCTTGCACAGTACGCAATTGAGCTACTGGCTTGCCCTGCATCCAGTGTTCTTTCAGAACGCACATTCAGTGCTGCTGGAGGCTTTGTTACCGATCACAGGGTGCACGTCTCCACCGACTCTGTTGATCGACTGACCTTCATCAAAATGAATCAGGCTTGGATCAACACCAGCTACCAAGCACCGGATGCTGATGTTACTGAATACTATTTATTTGTTGAAATGTCAGATCCCTTTTAGACTGCGTATGCTGTTGCTGAGTGACTGTCCTCTTATGCTGCTGATGGAAAATCCTTCTCCTCCTCACTTTTCTTGCTGATAGCTAGTAAGAAATGTTGTGTTTCTGGGCTCTGCCACCAGTGCCTAAGGCACAATTTTTCTGCCCCTGTTTAACAGGGGCGCCTAATGACAACAATTTTTGATGCAATAATTTGCACGTGGCTCCTTGTTGCGCTACAATTGGAGTGCAAATGGGAGGGGTTGCAGTGTTGTGTTCAAGGCACAATTTTTCTGCCCCTGTTTAACAGGGGCGCCTAATAACAATTTTTGATGCAATAATTTGCACGTGGCTCCTTGTTGCGCTCCAATTGGAGTTATTGGGAGGGGTTGCAGTGTTGTGTTGTGCCCAAGGCACAATTTTTCAGCCCCTGTTTAACAGGGGCGCCTAATAACAATTTTTGATGCAATACTTTGCACGTGGCTCCTTGTTGCGCTCCAATTACAGTATGTTTGAGGGGTGTCTTTTTCTCTAAAATTTTTCTTTCACAAAACAATAATGGCCCCCCACCACCGCTAAATAATTAGACATATTGTTGCCACACAGAACGTGCGCAAGCAGTATTATTATTTTTTATAGTCCTCTCATGTTGTGCAGGGACATTTCTAAACACGTGCCACTACTATAGACACCCAGCAGGTGTGATATTTAAAGGAATTTTTTTTTTTCACTTTAAGCATCAATAAAATGGCTGCTGCTCGATACATGTTCCCTGGGGCAAGACCCGGGTTCTGAACGACGTTTTCCAACATTGAATTGAATTTTGGTCTTTAAAATGATCGTTTTTGAATTTGAACGTTCGGGTCCCATAGACTTCAATTGGTTTCGAAAAGTTTGTGCGAACCCGCGGTCTGTTCGAACGTTCTGGTGCGAACCGAACCCGGGGGTGTTCGGCTCATCCCTATAGAGGGGGAGGTAGAAAGATTAGGAAAAGAGGAACAACAAAGTAAGAACAAACTTCCAACGAAATGCGATATGGAAACCATGTTTGCAGCCTTGGAAAAATCACTGAAAAGTTTGGAGTCTTCACTGAAATAAGAAATAGCTATAATTCATAAAGATGTGGAACACTTACTCACCAGAGTTGAAAAGGTAGAAAATAAAGCGGATACCCATACAAACATGATAAAAGAACTAAAAGGAGAAATAAAATCTCTTAGATTAGAACAGCGGGAACAAGCTTACAAGATGGAAGAACAAGAAAATAAGAATAAGAGAAGGAACCTGAGAATCAGAGGGCTCCCTGAACACCCCCAGAAAGAAGATCTGAAAGAAATCATGGTGAAAATATTTAACCCCTTATTAGGAAACCAATAAATAAATAGTATAAAGATCGAAGAAGCTTTCAGGATAAGAAGACCCACGAGAATCCCCACAGAGAGTCCAAGGGATATAATAGTAAGGAATTTGAGATCCAGTACAAGTGGGGCTTCCCTGCATGCTTGGTGGGGAAAAATAACGGTCAAACAGTGAAACTTAGGTTTATTGAAGAAGTACAAGAGTTCTGTGGAAAACTAAATATTCCGGTACCTGAAGCTCCAAGGGGGAGTAGTATGAGTCAAGAAGGGTTAAACGCAGGAAGAGGAGGTTCGGCATTTAGTCCCCAGGAGGAAGTCATGAGGGGGAGGGGCAATAACAATATTTTTTTTTTTTTTTTTTTAGCAGGGAACAGCGGGAGTAACAGGGGCAGGGGGTAGGGAGGAAAAACAAGAAATAGACAGAAGGGGGCGGGAGATCGGGACTTGTGGAGAGCTCTTGTGTCGCCCAAAGGGGTTGACAATAGCGCCAGACAGTTCGCCGCCTCGTGCACTTAGTAGGCAGGTAAGGAAAGCTGTAGGTACCTGCAAGACCATGGGTCTAGAACACCAAAAAGTGCAAAGGGATTGGGGGGCTGGGGGGAAGGGGAGGGTATGGGAGGGGCAGAAGGGAAATGGTTTGTTCAAAAAGGAAAAAACAAAATAGACAATTCATGGCCGACCCCGCTGTCTGTTGCAGTGTGGGGCGGGAGGAACCCCTGGTGCAAAATGGGGGCCTGGGTTCCCTCCATCCCTGTGTAGGCAGAAAGAAGGAAGGTTGGAGAAAGACAAAGCAGCCAATAAGAATAAGAAAAAAGAAAAATGGGCTCAATAAAATTCATAACATATAATGTCAGAGGGCTCAACTCTCCACAGAAGCGGCAAATGGTAATGCGGGAATTAGAAAGAAAAGGCGCTGAAATAATATTTCTGCAAGAAACACATCTGGCACTAGAGAGCAATATCAAATTATACTCAAAGGAAATCCCTATATGGTATTATGGAGACACCCCTACAAAAAGGGCAAAAGGGGTGGCAATTGGCTTCGGGAAGAATGTTGGCTTCAAGATAGAAGAGAGGAAGGTCGACCCGGACGGTAGATTTTTGTTCCTGATAGGAACCATCACTGGCATAAAATATATATATATATATATATTATAATATATAATAAGCATATAATAAGCATCCTAAAAAATTCTTGCTAGAGATCTTAAAGGAACTCAACGAATTTAAAAAAGTACACCTAATATTGGCAAGGGACTTAAATTTGAATATGGACAGTAAACTAGACTCCACTTCTGGAGTAGCGAACATAGAAATACAAAGACTTAAGAAGACTAAAAAGAAAATTATTTGAACATCATTTAGTAGACATCTGGGGCCAGATTCTCTAAGAAATTCACCGGCGTAGCGTAAGCCATTTACACTATGCCGCCGCATCGTACTAGAGCAAGTGCCGTATTCCCTAAGCATTTGCTCCGTTGTTTGCGTTGGCGTAGCAAAAATGGCCCAGCGTAAGCCCGCGTAATTCAAATGAGGCGGCTTGTATTTAAATGAAGCGCGCCCCCGCGTCGAACGAACTGCGCATGCGCCGGCCGGGGAAAAAGCCCAGTGCGCATGCTCCAGCTCACGTCGGAAAGCGTAGTTAAAACCGACGTCAAAACGACCTGAGCGTCATTTACGCAACTCCCTATTCTCGAACGAGTTAGTAAAACGACGTAAGCGACGGAAAAAGCCGACGCTGACCCGACGCCATACTTAACATGGCATCCGACGGAACTTCGTAAGGTTACTCCACATAGAGGCTGGGGTAACCTTACGCGGACGAAAACGACGTACGCGACGACGGGGCGGCGTAAAAGCAATCGGGAATCGGCGTACTAGCCTCATTTGCATAGGCAAATGAGAAAACAACGTAAAGGTCACCTAGTGGCCGGAGTTGTCATTACACCTACGATCCGCAAGTGTAATGGTTTTACACTCGTCGGATGTTGCAGCGTATCTATGCAAAAGTGATGCTAAGCATCACGCGCATAGATACGAGGCAAAAAAAAAGGCGATACAACGGGGTATCTGAGATACTCCGTCGTATCGCCGCTGAGAATCTGGCCCCTGGAGGATTCAATACCCAAGTATAAAAGTCTACACCTATCACTCAATAGTACATGGAATGTACTCTAGATTGGACTACATATGGATTGAACATAGTTTACTGGAAGAAGTCGCGGAATCGAACATAGAAACAGCCACACTACCAGCTATCGGAGCCAGAAAAAAGAAAGAGATATTAACATCCAAAAGATTTTGAGAGATATATATGAGCTAGAACAAAGACACAAAAGGGATGTGAATATCGAAATCCAACGTTCCTTAATGATAAAAAGGGAGATGTTTAAAGACCTAATGGAACAGGAAACAAGAAAGGAGTTTTTTAGGATTAGAAAGGAGCGATATTAAGGAGGAAACAAGCCCGGAAAATATCTTGCTAAAATGCAACAAGTCCCTAAATTACATAGAGAAGATCCAAAATGGAAGAGGGGAAATGATGAACAAAACAGTAGATATTGCAAGCGCATTTCATACATATTACAGTACACTATACGCAATTGGAAAGGAAGACTCACATAAGGAGAAAGAGAAGAGGAAGGAAAAAATACAAGAATATTTAAAAAGTGCGAACCAGCAAAAAATACAATTACAATTAGCCCATCTACCTGAATCTGGCCCTATATTACTGCTGCAGAAAAATAAGGCTGTAGAATTCCCAGTCCTACTCCTGTCGATAGATGCTGAGAAAGCATTCGACAGGGTGGACTGGGGATTCATGATGGAAACTCTTCAACATGTGGGGATGGGCCCTAGAATGAGGCATTGTATACAAAACTTGTACAATAGACCAATGGCAATGGTCAAGGTCAAGGTCAATGGCAAAGTGTCAGCCCCTTTTGAAATGTAACATGGGACTAGACAAGGTTGCCCACTTTCTTCACTTCTATATATATTAACGTTAGAACCCTTTTTGGCAACCCTGCGAAATAATTCTAGAATAGAGGGGGGGAGAATAGGCGAACAAGAATATAAGGTAGCGGCTTACGCCGATGATATCTTAATGTATATAAAAAATCCAACGTCAACCCTGTTGAACATAGCTAATGAAATAAAAAAGTACAGAGAAGTTTCAAACTTCAAAATAAACCCTATAAAAACAGAAATTTTAAATATCGGCGTGGAGAAAAAAGAAGAGCTCGCTTTGCAATAAGAACATGCATATACGTGGGTAAAAAGAGAATTAACTTATCTGGGAGTTAGATTGACATCCTCAATAGAAGGTTTGTTTCCTGCTAACTTTATTCCTTTGTTAAATAAGGTAAAAACAGTTAGGAAGAATAAACACCTTTAAGATGGTCATCCTCCCAAAATTAACATATCAATTTCAGATGTTACCCATAGCAATCCCTCAGAGGTTTTTTTTAAGATCATGAAATCAATGTTGATAAAATATATATGGAATAATAAAACACCAAGGGTAAATTTTGGAATACTTACAAGAAGGAAAAAATATGGTGCGTTAGCAGTACCAGACATACAGAGATATTATAGAGCCACGATTATTGCACGAATGGTAGAATGGGGAAATAAACACAAAGAGAATGAAAAAAAATGGATTCGAATAGAAAACAGTATAAGTAAAACAGCACTATATAAAAATGTATGGATACCATGAAAATATAGAGAGTTGAATGGAGACACGCACGGATTAACAAAGAATGTTTTTCAAGTTTGGGATGCTCTATACAAACAGAATAAATGGATCTATAATTCACCTTTAATTTCACTCACGAACACTAACTTTTTTATACCAGGAAAAGAAACACGGTTGGGAAACAAAATGGGGTCAGCACAAATAAAAGATATTATAGAACAGGGGAAGATAAAAAACACTTCAGAAGATAAACGAGGAAAACAGGTGGGATATGAATCAATGAGAATATCTACAACTAAAACACCTGACAAAGTCAATACCCACACCATTAAGAGACGAAAAGAATTTAACTCCACTAGAAAAATTGTGCTCTACACAAACACCAGTAAAGCACGGGATATCAAGAGTCTACCAAATACTGACAGATGAAGAGATACAAGAGAAACCTGGTTTTATAGAGAAATGGGAAACAGAAATAAATGGCATGTGTGAGCAATATATCATTTCGTTTTTTTTTTTTGTCATTATTTAATCACTTGGGACAAAAAAAAAATTCAATGGAAAATTTACCCTAGTTTGTAGAAGCTATAACTTTTGCGAAAACCAATAAATATACGCTTATTGCGATTTTTTTATACTAAAGACATGTGGCCGAATACATTTTGACCTAAATGTTTGACTAAAAAGTTTATATAGCAAAAAATAAAAAAATCGCAGAGGCAATCAAATACCATCAAAAGAAAGCTCTATTTGTGGGAAGAAAAGGACGCAAATTTTGTTTCGTTACAACATTGCATGACCGCGCAATTACCATTTAAAGCAGCGCAGTGCCAAATTGTAAAAACACCTTGGGTCCTTTACCTGGATATTGGTCCGGGTCTTAAGTGGTTAATGTTTCCAATGCTTCCTTTATGGAAAATAAATCTCGCATTAGGGTCTACCCGTTTGTCCACTAAGGACCATAGCACTTGATTAGATATTAATATTGAGACCCCCTTGGATTTAGCCTGTTGATTTGGAGCATGATACACACAAGGGAAAAATCTATTTTCAAGAAGAGGAAGTCTACCTGCCTAAAAATGTGTTTCCTGAACATAGGCTACATCTGTCCCGGAACGCCTCAAGTCGTTCAGCAGCATTTTCCTTTTTTCTGGGACATTAAGACCTTTAACATTCAAGGAGGTAATCTTCACTGACAAAAACAGAAAGAAGAAAAAAAAAGGGAGGGGAAGCACCCCACCCAATCCTACCTATACCCCTCTTCCCAACCCCTTCTAATCCCTCCTTCCCCTCTAGGCCCAATAGGGCGCGCACCCAAAACTAAGCCACCTAACTGTGACTTCAGTGGGTAAAACCTAATTGGGGGTTTGGCACAGGATGGCCGAGGGGCTCAGACCTAACCTCTTGTCTACCCTTGCTCTGAATACTGCTTTACCATCTGCAGTTAATCTCCTATAACAAATATATCTACTTTAGATTTAATCCAATCACCTCAATACATTTTATTTATATCCAAAAAAAAAAAAGATACGATGAGAGCCGTCACACAGCTATTTTACTGAGTCCCATTAATGGCTATGCTATGGCTTTGGTTTTAACTATGCAAGGTATGCAAGATATACGAGGTATGCAAAGCAAAGTATGCAAGGTATGCAATATATGTTTCTGCACAAACCAAGGTCAGCCAACAAGCCAGCCAGTCTCTCAGCCAGTCGACAGCCGGTCAGCCAGCTAGCATCTTCAACTTCTTCAGATTAGCCGGGTAGGTAGGGAGAGGTCTGTGCGTGTGTGGCTCTACTCCTCCATCTTGTGACCATGCCCTCTAGGTGTTAACTTCCCATGGTGTTAACTTAAAACTATGTTTTAATCACAAGCCTGACACTTGGGCCCATGCTGCAGCATAGAGGTATAGGACAGGCGAAAGGGTAAATCTTTGACCCTTGGTGAGTTACAAGGATGCTGGACTGTAAGTAGTTACTAAGGTTATTAAAATACCATTGCACACAAACTAAGCCTTGGTTTGTCTTCTGGATAGACAAGCATGTGGAGAAAACACCACACCACACCATGAAGCACAGAGGAGACTTTCAAATGTGGAAATGCAAAGCCGCTGTGCTACATGAATCACAGCAACCCCCTACTTACTTCCTATAAGTGCACAGAAGAATAGGTGTCCTACAGGAAGAATCCTAAAGCAGTGCCTGGGGTTGGGGCAGCATGCCCTCACAAAGAGAATTAGAGAAATAGTGAGAAAGGTACTCTAAATGCCAAATAAAGTAACAAGTACCTTAGAGCAAAAATAGGGTGATATGGACCCCTGCACCAGTTAAAACACCCCACTCAGAGAATAGAGCCATGCCGCTTAGTGAACTGCCCTTCTCATCAGTCTAGTAAGTCATGAGTGGCAGCCTGTGATCAGAGCCCACTCTGGCACTAAAACCAGTAAGAGTGCAGGTGTGAATTTTCAGATCCGGGATTCAATTTGATACTGTACACAGGGCCGCCATCAGGGGGGTACAGGCATTACACCTGTAAGGGGCCCGGGGGTCCCCAGGGGCCCGGATGGAAACAACACTAAAAAAAAAAAAAAAAAAAAAAAAAAAAAATTTTTTTTTTTTTTTTTTTTTTTAGGGGTCCGAAGGTCCCCAGGGGCCCAGAGGCCACCAAGAGATGATAAGCCATTTTTTTTAATAAAATATTTTTTTATAAAAAAAATATGTTTTTAATATGCCTATTTTTATTTTTTATTAAAGGGCCAATTTTTTTCTTTTTTTTTTAGAGGTCCGGAGGTCCCCAGGGGCCCGGAGGCCACCAGGGCCCCAGATGGCAAGCCCTTGCATTCTATAAAAAAAATTTTTTTGAAAAAATATATTTTTTTTAATATATTTTTATTGGATTTTTTAAAAGGACCAATGGCTTTCTTTTATTTTGTTTTAGAGGTTTGGAGGTCCACAGGGGCCCGGAGGCCCCAGGGCACTGGATGGCAACCCCCCCTTTTTTTATTTATTTTCTATAAAAAATATATTTTTTAATATATTTTTTTTTTTTTTTTTTTATTAAAAGGGACATTTTTTTAGGGGTCTAGGGGCCCGTAGGCCACCAGGGCCCCAGATGGCAACCCCCTCTTTTTTCTTTTATTTTTTATAAAAAAATATATTTTTTTAATATATTTTTCTTTTATTTTTTATTAAAGGGCCAATTTTTTTCTTTTATTTTTTTTTAGAGGTCTGGAGGTCCACAGGGACCTGGAGATCCCCAGGGCCCCAGATGACAACCCCCCTTTTTCTATAAAAAATATATATAAATTTTATATATTTTTATATTTCTTTTATATATATATATATATATATATAATATATATATATATATATATATATATATATATATATATATATATTATTAATTAAGGGCCCAGAGGTCCCCAGGGCCCCCAGATGACAATCCTCCTTTTTTATATATTTTTTTAGTTTATATTATTTTACTTTTTTTTTAAATAATATATAGATGTATTTTTATTAAAGGGCTCAGAGGTCCCCAGGGCCCCATGTGTCAAACCCCTTTTTTTATAATTGTATTTTTGGTTTTTGTTTATATATTTTCAGGCCCAGAGGTCCCAGGGCCCTGGAAGACAACCCCTTGTTTTTTATTTTTATATAAAATGATTTATTTTTTATATATATATTTTGTTATTTCTTTCTTTTTTTTTTTTAAAGGGCCCAGAGGTTTCTTTTTATTAAAGGGCTGAGGACCCGAATGGAAAGCCCCCTTTTTTCGTAATTTCAGGGCCCAGCTTCTCAATTCGCGCCAGCAACCGCTTCTCAATTTCATGGCATTCTCTGCTCCAGGGGGCCCATGCTGAAGCTGTGTAAGGGGCCCCAAAATTCCTGATGGCGGCCCTGACTGTACATGTTGCAAGGTGGAGCAGCGCAAAGACCCTGAAGCTGATGTGGTCACTGCATACATAGGGGCACAGTGAAGTACTGAACTTTGAGGTCTAAGAAGACATTACAACCCATTGGCTGCTAGGGCTAAATGTCCTGTATCTGGTGTAGCAGTCTGGCATGCCAGCAGCTGTTCACAGAGACTCTTCTGCTTAAAAGTCTAGAACCATTAGTGGTTAAAGTGGTTGTAAAGGTTTTTTTTTTCCTTTAAAATAACAAACATGTTATACTTGCCTCCACTGTGCAGTTCGTTTTGCATAGAGTGGCCCCGATCCACGTCTTCTGGGGGCCCTCGGCGGCTGTCTCTGGTCCTCCCTGCAATTACTGACCACAGTCATGCGAAAGCTTGCATGGTGGTGAGTAATTGCAGGCGTGCTCCTGTGATACAGCGAGCGGCCATAGCCTCGGAGCACTGCGTCACTGGATGTGATTAACAGCAACGCCAGCCAATGGCTGCGCTGCTCACAATCTATCCGCTCTAGCCAAACAGCGGCCAGGCTGAGCGGCGAAGAGGATCTCGGGACCGAGCGGGACTTTGGACGGGTCAGGTAAGTAAAACGGGGGCTCGGGGGGGCCGGAAACATCAGATGTTTTTTCACCTTAATGCATAGATTGCATTAACAACTCCTTTAAGGCCGCGTACACACGATCAAATTTGTCTGCTGAAACTGGTCCGACGGACCAGTTCAGC
This sequence comes from Rana kukunoris, assembly GCA_029574335.1. Classification (NCBI taxonomy): domain Eukaryota; kingdom Metazoa; phylum Chordata; class Amphibia; order Anura; family Ranidae; genus Rana; species Rana kukunoris. Next base: position 167,384 of record JAJQKJ010000015.1, read on the forward strand.
GGACAAATCCGATCGTGTGTATGGGCTAGCGGACATGTCTGACCGGCGGACAAATTTTAAAGCATGCTGTAAAATTTGTCCGCCGGCGACATGTCCGTCGGATATGTCCGCTGGTTAGTACACAAACTAGCGGACATATCTGCCCGTACACACGTCGTATGGATGCGACGCATGCGTGGAAGTTTTTTACTTCCTGGTGCGGTGACGTGGCTGCGTCAACGTCACGGCCACGTCACCGCGCTGTCTGCCGGCGGGGATTTTGATCCGATGGTGTGTACACGCCAATCGGACCAAAATCCGATGAGACATGTCCGCTCTAAACTGTCCGTCAGACAAGTTTGAGCGGACATATCTCATCGTGTGTACGCGGCCTAAGAGGGATATCCTATCTCCTCAGGTTACTAAATCAAGCATGAATTGCACAAGCAGGGGTATAGCCACTAGATAGGTCTATGTCCTTCTTTTGCTTTGCCTAGTGTCCAACCTCTATGAGGAAGCTGTTATACCCATATGTAGAAGAATACAGTTATTTATCCCCAGTGAATGCTAGAAATAAATATCACATGTATATTCTTACGATTTTCTGATTTTAAGAATACCTTGTCTATTTTATTAAGTCAATTTATGAAATCTTCCAAAAAAAAAAAGAAAAAGAAACACAACTGGAACAGTCTATATTTTGTTTCCAGCCTATTAAATTTAGCATATAAATAGAAAATGTGTGCTTTACAATTTGTGGAAAGTTAAGGCTTAAGCTTGTTCTCTACAGAGTTTGTGTTAGCTTTGTTAATGATTTTCTCAGCGAGTGAAAAAAGTTATTTTGAGCGGGTTTGCATATGACTCCAGTTGTGGGCCCCTCTCTACTCACGTGGCCTATGCCACATCATGGGTCATGAGGCCTAATAATCATACCTTTCAGAGAGCTGCTGGCATTTACAAAAGACCCCTTCCAAGTCTTGTGAGACTCGACTATTCTTCTTTACATCATGTTGGCAGTCATCACATAAAACATTGAGGACAATGCATGATTCGTATGCATACACAAATCATCTGTTATCCAGTGGTATTTATTTACTTGGCTACATAGCATGAGAGATTTTACAGAATAAAAGCAAACAAATCTAAAAAGCCTGGAAGGTAAGAGGACGATGGTGCTACCAGAACACCAGAACACATTTTTATTATACTGTAGCACTACCCCCGGAGGAGCTGCTGGTTTGTTTTGGGTGGCATGTTACCTCATGGCTCCTCTGCCATCTTAGGGGTGTATGGTGAATGTAGCAGTAACGGAATGTCCACGACAGGTGTCTTTTCTGTGCTCTTTATTACCCAAAAAACAGTAAACTTGTGGTGAAAGGTAGAGTTGGAAGGAGAAGGAGAACAGCAGATTCAGGCGTAGTAATAGGGAAACAGTCCTGCTCCCACGTTTAACACATTCTTGCGCCACTCCTGCCTGAGTGGACTTAGTGTAACCTGGACAAGCCTCTCTCACTGACCTGGCAGCCAGAGTATCATTCGAAACTGTAGGGAAAAGTCTCTGCCACAGACCCTCCTGGAATAAACTTACACCTTTAGGGAGAAGTCTCTGCCACAGACCCTCCTGGAATAAACTTAAACCTTTAGGGAGAAGTATCTGCCACAGACCCTCCTGGCCAGAGGCCTTTCTGGAATGAGCTTGATTACAGAGATGATCCTCCTCGATAGAAATTCACCTGCATCTCCTTCAGATTGTTTTCAGGTACTCACTGACAGGTGACCAGCCTCTCAGTGTCCGGCTACCTTGATCCCCGGTGGTTTGTCGAGACCCTATTGGATCGCCAGCCTCTCATTGGCTCTCCTCAGATGGACTCAACACCGAGCTTGGGATCTTAGGATTGGGAACCCAGTCGACTACTGGGCTCCCTGCCACAGCTCAAATGTTCCGGACCAATAGGGTCCCGGAACCAGGAACACTGCGTGACACGCGCACCCCGGCCTGGAAGGCCATTACACCAGGGGCGCCGTGATGCCGTGCGCCGTGATGCAGTCACCCTAAAGGTGGGTGCTGCATTCGAAGAAGACCCAGACCAAATGGAGTCTGTCCCATAAACACCCTCCCCCAGCATGCACAGTGAGAAAACTCCCTCCTGATTGGCTGCTAGGGAAGAGCACCCAAACCTCGACTCCACTGCTGTCACCTATTGTCCTGGGGTGGGAATAGCACCCCAGAAGCAACAGAATGAGCCCACAGCACAGCCAAGCTGAGACAGAGACCCAGATTTAAACACATTAACTGGATCAGAGTCAATTAACACTTTGATCCCCCTCTAAATTTAACTAGCACTGGTACTTTGAAGTAACCAGGCGCTACACACTCCCCTCACCTGAATAGAAACTGTCCTCAGTGTCCCAACAAGAAGGTGTTCAATCCTGAACGCCTGACCTGAATCTGCTTTTACAGAACAGAGGAGAGATAGAAAGATAGAAAAATTAACAATATAAAACATTCTTTGTATAATCATTGCAGTGACACATTGGAACATCAAAACATTCCTGACTATCTATCCTGCCCCATTCTCTGACAGTTTTGATAGAAGATCAATAACTTACAAAATATAAAAATGGAAGAGCATATGGAAATATACATTAATACACATTTAAGGTCACTAAGGGTAGAACTGAATCTGCACCTCTGCCTACTAAGGTGAAGCCTCCTTTCCTCCCAAAGTGACACATAAAAAAAACTAAGTGCTGAGAATTTCTCAAACTGCAAGGCTTAGGAGAAATATATATACAAGTTAGTCTCCCTGCGGTGGTAGAAGTTGCAGAACACTGCCCCTAGCGGTCAGTGCACTGGTACTACCAACATAAGGCAGTCCATGCTTGAATTAGAGCAATCAGGAGAAAGAAAACAAAAAGTTTCTTCTTCTTTTCTCTTCTTGCATTGGGCCTACTTATAGAAAATGGGATGCGGCAAATAAATCACATCACCTTGAGCATTTCTTGTGGTGATCGAATAAGTCAGTGGGCGCAATCGCCGCTGGCTACCTGTGACGCATGCATGAGTGCTAGTACAGGGATTTGTGTGTGTAAACACACAAATCCCTGTTTTATCAGGGGAGAGAAGACATATCGTTGTCTAAGTAGGAACGATATGTCTCCTCCCCCAATCAGTCATATCCCCATGCAGTTAGAAACACTAACTAGGGAACACATTTGACCCCTTGATCGCCCCTAGTATTAACCCCTTCCCCGCAGGTGACATTTACACAGTAATCAGTAAATTTGTATAGCTTTGATCGCTGTATAAATGTTGATAGTCCCAAAAATGTGTCAAAAATGTCCAATCTGTCCGCCGCAATGTGCCAGTCCCAATAAAAATCGCAGATCGCCGACATTACTAGTAAAAAAAAAAAATAATAATAAAAATGCCATAAATCTATCCCCTATTTTGTAGAAGCTATAATTTTAAGCAAACCAATAAATATACCCTTCATGCAATTTTTTTTTTTTTTTTACCAAAAATATGTAGAAAAATACATATTGGCCTAAATGGATGAATACATTTTTTATTTTTTTTTTCATTTGTGGATAATTATTATAGTCAAAAATATTGTTTTTCTTTTTAAATTATCGCTTTTTTTGTTTATAGCGCAAAAAAAAAATAGATTTTGATCAAATACCACCAAAATAAATCTTTATTTGTTAGGGGAAAAAAAAGGATGCAAATTTTATTTGGGTACAGTATCGCACGACTGCTCAATTGTCAGTTAAAGCGATGCAGTGCCAAATTGTAAAAAGTGCTCTGGTCAGGAAGGGGGTAAAATCTTCTGGGGCTGAAGCAGTTTAACCTCTCCACAACTTTATCCCTGACCTGTCTGGTGTGTTCATTGGCCTTCATGATGCTCTTTCTTCACTAAGGTTCTCCAGTGTGAAATTCCTCAGGCTTTCACATTGGTGTGAAAGGAGAGGCCCTTTACAGGCACCATTTTTAGCGCTATAGTGCCTGTAATAATCTAGTGGAACCAATTGCCTTCAGAAGTCACCTAGTTAGTAAATAGAGTCCACCTGTGTGTAATTTATTCTCAGTATAAATACAGCTGTTCTGTGAAACCCTCGGGCCGCGTACACACGATCGAACATGTCCGCTGAAACTGGTCCGCTTTAAAACTTGTCCACTGGAAACTTGTCTGTCGGACATGTCCGCTGGTTAGTACAACCTCTGAGGGTTTCACAGAACAGCTGTATTTATACTGAGAATAAATTACACACAGGTGGACTCTATTTACGAATTAGGTGACTTCTGAAGGCAATTGGTTCCATTCGATTTTTACAGGCGCTATATCGCTAAAATTGGTGCCTGTAAAGCGCCTCTCCTTTCACTCCAATGTGAAAGCCTGAGGAATTTCACACTGGAGAGGTGTGTGGGTAGGACGCTCAAAAAAAGTCCTGCAAGCAGCATCTTTGAGGCACTGTATACACCACTCCTAAAGCGCTCCTACCCATTGAAATCAATGGGCAGCACCGCTGAAGCAGCAGTGCTTTTAACCCTTTTTCGGCCGTTAAAAGCGCCCCGTTAGCGGCCGCAAAAATGATGGTAAAGCGCCGCTAAAAAAAAAAAAGCACTTTACCTCCAATGCCTGGGTGCTGCCAGTGTGAAAGTGCCCTAAGGAGTATCAGAGTAAAGGGGGCTGAATACAAATGCACGCCACAGTTTTCATATATTTATTTGTAAAAAGTGTTGAAAAAACATTTAAAATTTTCCTTTCACTTCACAACACTGAAGAAATTACACTTTGCTACAATGTACAACTTTACAGTGTACAACTTAACAGTGTAAATTTGCTGTCCCCCTCAAAATAACAACACACAGCCATTATTGTTTAAACTGCTGGCAACAAAAGTGAGTACACCCCTAAGAGAAAATGTCCAAATTGGCCCCAAAATGTCAATATTTTGTGTGCCCACCATTATTTTCCAGCACTGCCTTAACCCTATTGGGCATGGAGTTCACCCGAGCTTCACAGGTTGCCACTGGAGTCCTTTTTTACTCCTCCATGACGACATCATGGAGCTGGTGGATGTTAGAAATCTTGCGCTCCTACCATTTCCGTTTGAGGATGCCCCACAGATGCTCAATAGGGTTTAGGTCTGGAGACATGCTTTGTTAGTCCATCACCTTTACACTCAGCTTCTTTGGCAAGGCAGTGGTCATCTTGGAGGTGTGTTTGGGGTCATTATCCTGTTAGAATACTGCCCTGCGGCTCAGACCCTGAAGGGAGCGGTTCATGCCCTGCTTCAGTATGTCACAGTACATGTTGACATTCACGGTTCCCTCAATGAACTGTAGCTCCCCAGTACCAGCAGAACTCATGCAGTCCCAGACCATGACACTCCCACCACCATGCTTGACTGTAGGCAAGACACACTTTTCTTTGTACTTACCTGGTTTCTGCCCCACACACTTGACACCATCTGAACTAAATTATTTTTTTACTTGTCTCATCAGACCACAGGACATGGTTACAGTAATCCATATCCTTAGTCTGCTTGTCTTGAGCAAACTGCGGTATTTCTTGTGCATCATCTTTAGAAGAGGCTTCCTTCTGGGACAAGAGCCATGCAGACCAATTTGATGCAGTGTGCGGCGTATGGTTTGAACACTGACAGACCAACACCCCCACCCCTTTAACCTCTGCAGCAATGCTGGCAGCACTTATATGTCCATTTCCCAAAGACAACCTCTGGCTATGTCGTTGAGCACATTCACGCAACTTCTTTGGTCGACCATGGTGAGGCCTGTTCCGAGTGGAACCTGCTCTGTTAAACTGCTGTATGGTCCTGGTCAGCTTGCTGCAGCTCAGTTTCAAGGTCTTGGCAATAGCCTAGGCCATCTTTAGGTGGAGAAACAATCCTTTTTGTCAGATCCTCAGAGTTCTTTGCCATGTTGAACTTCGAGTGACCATACTGTTATACAAGCTGTATACTCACTACTGTACATTGTAGCAAAATTTAATTTCAGTGTTGTCACATGAAAAGATATAATAAAATATTTAAAAAAATGTGAGGGGTGTACTCACTTTTGTGAGATACTGTGTATGTATATATACAGTTGTGCTCATAGGTTTACCCATACCCTGGCAAAATGTATGATTTTTTTTTGCCCATTTTTCAGAGAATATGAATGATAATACAAAAACCTTTCTTTCATTAATGGTTAGTGTTTGGCTGAAGCCAGTTATAAATCAACTGTGTTTACTCTTTTTAAATCATAATGTCAACGGAAACTAGCCAAATGACCCCGATATAAAATTTACATACCCCAGTTCCTAATACCATGTATTGCCGCCTTTAACACCAATGGCAGCTTAAAGTCTTTTGTGGTATTTGTGGATGAGGCTCTTCATCTAATCAGATGGTAAAGCTTGGGGGAAAAAAGCCTCCAGTTCCTGTAAATTACTGGGCTGTTTTGCATGAACTGCCGGTTTGAGATCTCCCCAGAGTGACTCAATGATATTGAGGTCAGGAGACTGAGATGGCCACTCCAGAACCTTCAATTTATTCTGCTGTAGCCAATGAGAGGTCGACTTGGCCTTGTGTTTTAGATCATTGTCATGTTTGAATGTCCAAGTACATCCCATGTGCAGCTTCCTGGCTTATGAATGCAAATGTTCCTCCAGTATTTTTTTAAAACATACTGCATTCATCTTGCCATCAATTTTGACCAAATTTCCTGTGCCTTTGTAGCTCACACATCCCCAAAACATCAGTGATCTACCTCCATTTTTCACAGTAGGAATGGTGTACATTTCATCATTGGCCTTGTTGACTCCAGTGGTGGCTGGTGCTCAAAATTTTTGGGGGGGCGCAAACGAAAAAAAAAAGAAAAGAAAAAAATTGCAGCCTCACTGTGCCCATCAAATGCAGCCACTGTGCCATGCCATCAAACGCAGCCACTGTGGCATCAATTGTCACCACTGTACCATGCCATCAAACGCAGCCACTGTGCCATCAATTATCACCACTGTGCCATGCCATCAAATGCAGTCACTATGCCATCAATTTGCACCACTGTGCCATGCCATCAAACGCAGTCGCTGTGCCATGCCATCAAATGCAGTCGCTGTGCCATGCCATCAAACGCAGTCGCTGTGCCATGCCATCAAATGCAGTCGCTGTGCCATGCCATCAAATGCAGTCGCTGTGCCATGCCATTAAATGCAGTCGCTGTGCCATGCCATCAAACGCAGTCACTGTGCATGCCATCAAACGCAGTCACTGTGCCATGCCATCAAACACAGCCACTGTGCAATCAATTGTCACCACTGTGCCATGCCATCAAACACAGCCACTGTGCCCCTTAATTGTCGCCACTGTGCCAATTGTCACCACTGTGCCCTTTAATTGTCGCCACTGTGCCCTTTAATTGTCGCCACTGTGCCCATTGTTGCCACTGTGCATGTCACTGTGCCCTTTAATTGATTCCACTGTGCCCTTTGTTGCCACTGTGCCCATTGTCTCCACTGTGCCCATTTATGCCACTGTCCCCTTTGTCGCCGTTGTGCCCTGTAAAATGCACTTACCTTAAGCCTTCCACGTCCCTCGATGTCTTCTCCCGCCTTGGTGACGATTCAGCCAATCGGGTTACCGATAACCAGAACCAGCGAACCTGATTGGCTGAGAAGGCCGTCAGTCTTATCCAAGGAACGCACCTCCCATACGTTCCGAGGATAAAAAATCTGGGAGACGAGGTCTGTACTCGGAACGCCTATCAGAGCCGCTGGCTCTGATAGGCACTTCCGCACAGCCAACTAGCTGCCGTTATTCAGGTGGACGGCGCTCAATGTCCGGCCACCTGAATAGACCAGTGGCAGCTGGCAACAATAACAGACATTCATGGAATGCATGAATGCCTGTTATTTTCACTGGCGGTGCGGAGCCAGAGAGGGTGGCGCTCCAGCGGCCTCTATGAACAAACCGCTGCTGGTTGACTCCTCTCCAAATAAAGCATTTATGGTTGTGGCCAAAAACCTCAATTGGTCTCATCACTGAAAATGACTTTGTGCTAGAAGGTTTGAGGCTTGTCTCTGTGCTGTTTGGTGTATTGTGAGCAGGATACTTTGTTGCATTTGCGTAGTAATGGTTTTCTTTTGGTGACTGGACCATGCAGCCCATATTTCTTCAAGTGCCTCCTTATTGTGCATCTTAAAACAGCCATACCACATGTTTTCAGAGTCCTGTACTTCCCCCTTAAGGCATTTGTGTGTTTACTTTGCATCCAGAACAATTTTTCTGGCAGTTGTGGCTGAAATTGTAGTTGGTCTACCTGACCGTGGTTTGGTTTCAAGAGAACCCCTAATTTTCCACTTCTTAATTAGAGTTTGAACACTGCTGATTGGCATTCTCAATTTCCTGGATATCTTTTTATATCCCTTTCCTGTTTTATACAGTTCAACTACCTTTCCCTGCAGATCCTTTGACAATTCTTTTGCTTGCCCTATGACTCAGAATCCAGAAACGTCAGTGCAGCACTGGATGAAAGATGCAAGGGTCTGTCAGGAGTCCAGAAACTCATTAACCTTTTCACCGATGTGATATGAAAAACAAACTTGTCCACCGCCCTCATCTATAGCTGGCCATTGCAGTAAGCAGCATTGGGAGGCCGAAACAGATACAACCACATTGGTGTTTGTATTGGTCCAGCAATGCACCAACACCTTTGCAGCCATTGTGCCACATGTTGGGTGTTTGGTGTGCTCCTGTACCTTTAAGAAGGGGTGGACTCCCTTTCAGTCCACCTGTCCTCAAGCTATCCATCAAAATGCATGCGCCTCCACTGTGGGGACACTCATAGTTTAGTGTTAGGACCACAGATTCCAGGGTGCCGTGACGTGGCTCTGTGGCTCACGCATGCATTTGCAAATGCGTGCGGACAAAACCCCTGTTTTTAACGCATACTTGTTTTTTTCCTGGGCATTCCCCAGGCGTCTGTTGTTATCTCTAAACACTGCAGAATTCAACCGGCTGCTTCTGTCACATCATCAATAAACACCAATGACCCAGTGCCACAGGAAGCAATGCATGCCCATCCCATCACACTGCCTCCAACATGTTTTACAGATAACGTTATGTGCTTTGGATCATGGCTGTTCCAAGCCTTCTCCACACTTCTTTCCATCATCCTGGTTCAGATTAATCTTGGTTAAATCCTTCCAAAGAATGCTTTATCAGAACTGGTCTGGCTTTTTTGGATTTTTTTTGGCAAAGTCTCATCTGGCTTCTCTATTCTTTAGGCTTATGAAACAGCCTTTGATTCAATTGTCCAATTAGTTTTGGTCCCTTGAAAGGAGGTGCTGATGGGGACACTCTGATGTAAGGAGGTGCTGATGGGGGGGACACTCTGATTAAGTAGGTGCTGATAGCGGACACTCTGATGTAAGGAGGTGCTGATAATCTGATGTAAGGAGGTGCTGAACACTCTGATGTAAGGAGGTGCTGATGGCGGACACTCTGATGTAAGGAGGTGCTGATGGGGGACACTCTGATGTAAGGAGGTGCTGATGGGGGACACTCTGATGTAAGGAGGTGCTGATGGGGACACTCTGATGTAAGGAGGTGCTGATGGGGGACACTCTGATGTAAGGAGGTGCTGATGGGGACACTCTGTGTAAGGAGGTGCTGATGGGGGACACTCTGATGTAAGGAGGTGCTGATGGCGGACACTCTGATGTAAGGAGGTGCTGATGGGGGACACTCTGATGTAAATGCTGACACTCTGATGTAAGGAGGTGCTGATGGGGACACTCTGATGTAAGGAGGTGCTGATGGGGGACACTCTGATGTATGGAGGTGCTGATGGCACACTCTGATGTAAGGAGGTGCTGATGACACTCTGATGATCAGAGTGTCCTTAAGTGTCTGTTAAATGTCAAGCACCTTTACATCAAATCAGCACCTGAGTAGCACCTCCTTAATCAGAGTGGCAACATCAGATGTCCATCAACCTGAGTGTCCGCCATCCACACATCAGAGTGTCTGCCATCAGCACACATCAGAGTGACTCCTTACATCAGAGTGTCCCCATCAGCACCTCCTGAAACTCAGAGTAACACATCAGAGTGTCAGCTACATCAGCTCCACCTCCTTACATCAGAGTGTCTCAGGTGTACATCCTTACATCAGAGTGTCCCCATCAGCACCTCCTTACATCAGTGTTTTTTTTGTTTTTTTTTTACATCAGAGTGTCCCCATCAGCACCTCCTTACATCAGAGTATTCCTTTGTGTCGTCCTTACATCAGAGTGTCCGTCGAGAGCACCTCCTTACATCAGAGTGAGCACCTCCTTACATCAGAGTGTCCCCATCAGCACCTCCTTACATCAGAGTGTCCCCCATCAGCACCTCCTTACATCAGAGTGTCATCAGCACCTCCTTACATCAGAGTGTCCCCATCAGCACCTCCTTACATCAGAGTGTCCCCCATCAGCACCTCCTTACATCAGAGTGTCCCCATCAGCACCTCCTTACATCAGAGTGTCATCATCCTTACATCAGAGTGTCCATCCTTACATCAGAGTGTCCCCATCAGCACCTCCTTACATCAGAGTGTCCGCATCATCCTTACATCAGGTGTCGCACCTCCTTACATCAGAGTGTCCCCATCAGCAGAGTGGCACCTCCTTACATCAGGCCTCAGGAGCCCCTGCTGGGACTTGTAGTTCTCCAATCTCCATGAGCCCCAGGAGAAGATTGAGAACTACAAGTCCCAGCAGTCTTACTAAAATGACAGGCTCTGAGGTGGATAGATGTCTGGACAGTGACAATTGGTGACACAGTGGTGACAATTGGTGGCACAGTGGTGACAATTGGCATGGTACAGTGACTGCATTTAAAGGCATGGCACAGTGGTTGCGTTTGTTGGCATGGCACAGTGGTGACAATTGATGACACAGTGGCTGCATTTGATGGCATGGCGCCCTGTAATTGGGCATATGTGTTCATGCGTTAGAGCCGGGGGGGGGGGGGGGGGGCGAAAAAAAACGTTCTGCCCCGCGGGGGGGGGGGGGAAGGGGGGCGCCTAATAGAGTACCGGCACCTCTTTTGGTCCACTTAAAGCACTGCTTTGGATCATGGCTGTTCCAAGCCTTCTCCACACTTCTTTCCATCATCCTGGTTCAGATTAATCTTGGTTAAATCCTTCCAAAGAATGCTTTATCAGAACTGGTCTGGCTTTTTTGGATTTTTTTTGGCAAAGTCTCATCTGGCTTTTCTATTCTTTAGGCTTATGAAACAGCCTTTGATTCAATTGTCCAATTAGTTTTGGTCCCTTGAAAAAGGGGGGATGGCTATTCTTAAGAGCTGTAATTAATAAACCCAGAGTCTGCACTTTCAGCCCATATCCATTATATAACGTGTGTGTCTGTGTATGTCTAAGACATTTTAAAGAAAAAAATACAGATTTTTACTTGTAAACAACAAACGTCAGAGAGAAGACTGGTTCCTTAAGTGGTTAAATTCAAGTTCTAAACTGTAGAAACATGGAAAAGATTCCAAATGACACCCAGAACTACAAATGACTCGAATGCTCTGAAACTTCGTAACACATTTCAGCTAGCTCCAGTCTGGTTACATGATACTGTTTTTTTTTGTTTTTTTTTCTAAAGTGTATTTTTGTGCGTGAACTCGAGAGAGAGGAGCCGGATTGCAGGAGTTGGGAGTAGGCAGACCCTCCCCCCCGGAGGCAATTGCCATCCTTCTCCATGCCCCTGGTGGCAATGGCGGGTGTGAGGGGGGCCTCCCACTCACCCCGCCCTACCTGCTCCTCTTGGGAGCCCAACTGGGGCCCAACGGGACCCCAATGGGGCAGAGGGACTCCCCCTATGAGGGAGTGAGGGGGCCTAGCCCACCCAGCCAGACCCGTAGGTCCTTCGCCTCTCTTTATTTTAGGAGACCGCATGGCCAAAGTGCGTGTGTGTTAAACCAATTTTGTGTGCGTGCAAGTGTGGTGGTTTTGTGGGGGGGGGGGGTGGGCGTACTAAGCACAGGCGTACCTTGCATAGCACACCCACCAAACCCAAATCACATGTAGCAGAGACCGGGATCCGAACCCTTGGCTGCAGAGGTGAACGGCTTGTCAGCGCAGTGCCAATCATGTTGAGCCACCACAGCTCGCTGCATGATACTGTTTGAGCCAGCGGTGGCTGCAGGGGAGAGGAGAGCGTGCTTGTCAATGACTGGAAAAGTCTGGAGCGGTGACATCAAATATAGATTCCTATGTCAGATTCATCTGTTGTTGGTGCTCCCTCCTCTCCCCTGCATATACCACTGGCTAACATAACCGGACAGCCTGAAAATAGAGATGTATATCTTTTCTACACAGGTTAGCCATCATAGGCATTGGGAGTGGGATTTTATAATATTTCTGTTAATGGAAGCTACATATGTCATGTTCACACTATAATACTTGTTGCAGCACTGTGCAGCTGGGATCAATACCCAGTAGGGTTTTGTATTTAACCTTTTTGAAAATTATATATATGTATATATATATATACATATATATATATATATATATAGGTATATCTATATATAAACCAAAATATATATAGAAAAAAATCAAAAAGGTTAAAAAAATAAATAAACCCTAATGGGTATTGATCCCAAGTGGAGAGCCAGGAGAGAGATCCCCCTGCTGATGGGGGCCACTGCGCGGGCCACATGACAAGGCCTGGCGGGCCGGATTCGGCCCGTGGGCCTTGTGTTTGCCACCCCTGCCCTAATGCAATAAGCTGCGCACCTGTGCGAGGGGAAAAAAGTATTTGATGCCCTGCTGATTTTGTATGTTTGCCCAGTCTATAATTTTAATGGTAGGTTTTATTTTAATATAAACGTGGAGTGGAGGGGGCTAGAAGTTCCTCTAGGAACTAATTGTGCTATGTTGGTAATTAAATGACACAAATCACCATATAGTTAAACGTGGAAAAAATATAGTGGGCAGAACAAGCATAAATAAGTGCTGTAAATCCAATAAATAAATATATAAATTAGTCCCAATCCAAAAGTGAAATAAGATCAAAGTCCAACGGAACAGTTTCCAAAACTCCTTACGCAATCTTAATTCTGAGTGATAATGTTTTCCTTCACCACACACAACATCTTCACCCGAAGTGCTCAAGAATTATGTTGCGTTTACCACAAAACAATGACTACTTTAATGAAAAAGATAATCATACACAGCTTGACAGGATATGTGCCTGCACACTGGGATAACTGTAGTGGAACTGGGATATCAACCTCATTTCCGGGATGCAATCATGGACGAGAAACACAAAGAAAATCCATAGCATATTATGTTTATTAAAATTGCGACATAAAAAAAGATGAGCCAAACGGCCTCTTACTTTAAAAAGTGCCTACCTGGCACTGGGGCTGCAGGCGTGTCAGGTTCCTGGCAGGGGTCTCGCTCGCTGGGCAGTCCAAAAGCAGCGTCCTTCTCTTCAGCTCTGCTGGCTGCCTCAGATGCCGGGATTAGCGTGGGTATACACGTGACCAGGTACTTGCCGCCGACATACGTTTTGTATGTCTTACGTCATCGGGGGCGCCTTTTTAATTAAAGTAGTCATTGTTTTGAGGTAAGCGCAACATAGTTCTTGAGCACTTCGGGTGAAGATGTTGTGAGTGGTAAAGGAAAACATTATGGGCCAGATTCACGAACACTTGCGCTGGAGTATTTGGATATGCGCCGCGTAACTGTGCTGATGCGCCGACGTTTCTATGTGCCCGTACCCACCAAACTAGATGCGCCCAATAACGGCTCATTTGCGACCGGCGGAACGTTCCGACGCCAGAGTATCGTCAGCGTTTATTTTCGCTGGGCGCATCAGTCGCGCCCATTGATTTCCCCTGCAAATATGCAAATGAGGGAGATTTCCCAATTCACGAACGGATTAGCACCATACGCTGGCTACATGCGCCGCGCGTATCTGATCCGTCCAGCGCAAAGTTATTTCTACAAAAGGCTGCTTTATCTTTACTCCAGACGGTCACAGGTCAGCAGGAGAGCAGCTACAGCAGCGTTACCGACGATAGGAGCTTGCTGAGCACCCCCACTTGCAAGGACAACACCTCTGTGTGCCAACATGCCAGGGGCACTCGTGGTCCTAGAACTACTGATGGGTCCCCTGGAACCAAGAAGGCGGGCACGTGAGAGGATATACCGCACTCGTATGAACCTCTTTGGCATGGGGGATGAGGAGGTGTATCGCCTCTTCAGATTCAGCCCTGATGCAATACTTGAACTAACCACAACCCTGCAGGATGACATCACCAGCAAGACACACCGATCACAAGCAGTGCAGCCACTGGTGAAGGTCCTGGCAACACTCCATTTCCTTGCAAGTGGATCATTCCAGCGTACAAGTGGAGTGGTGGCTGGGATGTCACAATCCTCCATAAGCAGATGTGTGCACCAGGTTGTCCCTGCAATCCTCAGACGCATGTCCAACCAGTTCATCAGACCCACCACTGAGGAGCTGCGGCAGAAGGCAATGACAGATTTCTACAACATTGCCAGATTCCCACGCACTGTGGGGGCCATTGATTGCACACATGTGGCCCTACAGCCCCCCAGTGCCACAGAGCACATATACCGCAATCGGAAGCATTGGCATTCCATCAACGTACAGGTGATAGCCGATGCCCAACGCCTCATATGGCACGTCCGTGCCAAACACCCCGGGTCCAGCCATGACAGTTTCATATACCGTCAGAGCCCCATCCCAGCAGAATTTAACCAGAACATGTATGGGGACAGCTGGCTGGTTGGTGAGTGACATGGGAGTCAGGCATGACTATCCCCTCCCGTCATGCACAACAGAAATCGCACATGCATGACTAACATTCTCCTGTCTTTTACCTTACAGGTGACTCTGCATATGCATTGGGACCCCATCTAATGACTCCTTTCCGGAACCCCCAAACCAGAGGAGAGAGAAAATACAATGAAGCACACATCAAAACCCGTGCAGTGGTTGAGCAAACATTTGGGCTCCTGAAGTCCCGTTTCCGCTGCCTGGATAAGTCTGGGGGGGCCCTATTGTATTCCCCTACCTTTGTGTGTCAGATCATCGGTGCATGTTGCATACTACATAACTTTGCTATGAAAAAAGGCCTGCATATTGACATACGTGATGACCTGACCCCCGACCCACACAGTCCCCCCCTGCCAGAGGACACCCAGTCTGCTGATGGAAGAGCAGTCAGGAGGGTCCTCGCCGTAGGCATCTTTGGACACTAACCCAAAACATTAATTACACAGACAGTGCACGCGTGTACACCACTGATGTCCCTAGATCACACACACCACATGCACATCGCATTGGATTAGCCCAAGTCCAGCATGTAGGAGTTGGGAGCAGTAACGCCAGCGTCAAGGCCCCAATGATGTCACTGTCCATTCACACACCTTTCACACGTCATTCATACAGCCGTGGGGTTCACTTCACCACCACGGCCGAGGGTGACACCCCTTACTTTCAGGAGTGCCACCCTCTCACATTCACACACCATTCACACTGTCCCCTGCACTCCTGACCGTGTGCAGTACAAAAATAAATTAGAAAGATCATATCCTGATCAATACAAGAAAAATAATCTCATAACCTGAGAAAAAAAAAAAAATAAACTCATGACCTGAGTATGTCAAAAATAATAATATAAAACCAGCAACAAAAAAAAAGGCCTCATCGGGGATGCCGGGGGCTTCTTCTGGGGGCCCCTCTCTGGCTCCGCAGCTGCCTGGATGGAGTGGGTGGGGGTGGGGGGGCATCTGGAGGTGGCTGATCCCCAGGTGGGCCACTCCTGGCAGGTGTGGCCTGCGTGCCCTCCAAGGCCCTGGCTATCCGTCCAAGGTATGTGTTCGTCTGGGCCTGCATCCGGAGCTGACGGGTCATCTGGTAATGCTGGGCCCGCCGACTCAGCCTCCCCTGCTCACGGATGGCAGCACTGTTCCCATGGATGGCAGCAGTGTTGGCCTGGACGGCTGCAGTAAGGTGCTGGATATCCCCCTGCACCTCCCCCAAAGTGGTGACCACTGCAGCGCAGTTAGAGCTGACATCCTGCACTGCGTTGCTGAGGTTGGCAACGGAGCCCAGGCTGTCAGACACTTTCTGCAAGTGGTCCGCTATGGCCCCCATTTGTTCTGTCTGTCTGGCGTGATCCCTCGCCAACTGGTCCTGGACACCATCAGACACCCCCCTGGTCTTCTGGGTCGCCTTCCTGGGGCCCGAAGATGGATGTCCTCGGGTGGAAGGTGTCGCCCTTGAGGGGCTTCCAAGGATGGGGGAGGGGACGACAGACGGGCCAGGAGAAGGGGAGGAGACAGACAAGACTAATGAAAAGTCCTGCTCTGCCACAGCAGGATCTTCCACAACCACCTCGGCAGGTGTGGTGTGGCCACTCTCCTCCTCCACAACCTCTTCACCACCCAGTGGCTCGGGCACATGATGGCGTGGGGGGGATGGGGTGGAATGCAGGCTGACAGATGATGGCCCAGCTCCGTCATCTGTGGATGACACAAAGCAGACACATGTTGGTGGTCCCACACACTTGGCACATGTCCCCCCCCCACCCCCCCAAATGCAAAACATCAAATAGGGGATTATAAAACACCTACCTGTCCTTGTGCCTTCCTCCACGGAGTCATAGCCTGCGACCCCCTCCACCTGCTCCCTCTCCAGGCAGCGAGCAACCACCTCCTCCTCTGCGGTCAGGGTGACAGGACATGGGGGACCACCACCTGTGCCCCTCTCATGCCTCCTGATGGAGGCCACCTTGTCCCTCACCTTGCGCCGCAGGTCATTTATTTTCTTTTGTATGTCCCCAGCAGTCCGGGTGGAGTAGCCCAGGACATTGACCCTGGCAGCAATCGACTCCAGGATGCCCTGCTTCCTCTCCCGGCTGGTCTTGCGGCTTTTTTTGCCATGGAGAAATTCATTCTCCGTCTCCATAGCCGAGATAATGACAGAGACCTCCTGGGTATTAAAATTGAGGTTCCTCTTCTCTCTGGGGGTAGCGGGAGCAGCCATTACAGAGCAAAAGTATCTTCCCTGGGGTGGGGGGAAACGGAACTACTTTTGCGCCGGAATGGCGTTTCCGCCAGCGCTTTTAAGCGCCCAGCGGAACGCATTGCGCTGACGTTTCCCAGGAAGTGGTGCCGACGGAAGTTGTGAGCATGCGCACAAGGGGGCGAGGGGAGCCGCACTCACTGCGCATGCTCCGTGGATGATGCGCTGAACGTAAGCCTCTGCGCCGGCCTCCGCCCATCATTTACATATGATCACACCCACTTCCACTTGCGTCGGGTTACGCCAGCGCATTATCGTTACTCTGGCGCAAGTTTACGCGCAACTGCTATGTGAATTACAGGAATTGCGCTGAAAGGGTCTTCAGAGTAACGTAAATGAGAAGCGTTACTCCAGAGGAAAGATACTCTCATCTACCTGAATCTGGCCCTATCACTCCGAATTAAGATTGCATAAGGAGTTTTGGAAACTGTTCCGTTGGACTTTGATCTTATTTCACTTTTGGATTGGGACTAATTTATATATTTATTTATTGGACTCACAGCACATATTTATGCTTGTTTTGCCCCCTATATTTTTTCCACTTTTAACTATATGGTGATTTGTGTCATTTAATTACCAACATGGCACAATTAGTTCCTATAGGAACTTCTAGCTCCCTCCACACCACGTTTATATTACAATTCACAGGATTTAACTGTATTAGAGGAGCAGCTTTATTTTAGTTTTAAGGTTTTATTTCAGCAGTGAGAGACAGAATAACAACCGAAAAATCCTGAAAAACGCATTTCAAAAAAGTTATAAATTGATTTGCATTTTTATGGGTGAAATAAGTATTTTTTTTTTTTTTTTAATTCTTTTTATTGAGTTTTCATACAAGACAACACAAACACAACACTTAACATACCAACAGGTAAGTGACATACCTACCCCGACAGAGGCCACACAGGGCCCAACCCAACAATAACAATAACATAGATCACCCCAGATTCCCACCCCCCCTCCCCCTTAACCTGACCAACCACCTTATACAGATAATTCAATACAGATACACCATATACAATACATAATATTTAATTTGTCCTTCCATATCAGCTACAAGTAATCATCAATAGTATGCCCTCACTCACTCAGAACCCCGGGAGGGGACAAGAATCATGTGCATTAAATTACCAACTCAGCCCACCGTAGATGGCGAGTCCAGCCATGCCCGCCAAACCTTTGCAAATTTTTTGTTGCATCCCCTTGCCCTGTAGGTAGCCTTATACAGATGTATTACAGAATTGACCGTGAAATAAGTATTTGATACCTTCACAAAACACGACTTAGTACTTGGTGGCAAAAACAGCAGAAAGAGGGCGCCTGGGTCAGTGTGATAGTAAAAGCAAGTAACATTTCATTAAGGTTGTCCTGATACCACTTTTTTGAGACAGAGTACAAGTACCAATACTTTTTTTCAAGTACTCACCGATACTTTTTTTTAATGTCATGTGACAGTGGCAGTATTTTCTTTTTACAATTTTTCTTTTTTACAGTGATTTTCTTTTCTTTTCTTTTAGGGGGGGAGAAGACAGCACAGAGGGGGGGAGAAGACAGCACAGAGGGGGGGGGAGAAGACAGCACAGAGGGGGGGGGAGAAGACAGCACAGAGGGGGGGGGGGGAGAAGACAGCACAGAGGGGGGGGGGGAGAGACAGCACAGAGGGGGGGGGGGGGAGAAGACAGCACAGAGGGGGGGGGGAGAAGACAGCACAGAGGGGGGGGGGGAAGACAGCACAGAGGGGGGGGGGAAGACAGCACAGAGGGGGGGGGGAGAAGACAGCACAGAGGGGGGGGGAGAAGACAGCACAGAGGGGGGGGGGAGAAGACAGCACAGAGGGGGGGGAAGACAGCACAGAGGGGGGGGAGACAACACAGGGGGGGGATAAGACAGCACAGAGGGGGGGGGAGACAGCACAGAGGGGGGGGACAGCACAGAGGGGGGGGGAAGACAGCACAGAGGGGGGGGGAAGACAGCACAGAGGGGGGGGAAGACAGCACAGAGGGGGGGGGGGAAGACAGCACAGAGGGGGGGAAGACAGCACAGAGGGGGGGAAGACAGCACAGAAGGGGGGGGAGACAGCACAGAAGGGGGGGAAGAGACAGCACAGAGGGGGGGAAGAGACATCACAGAGGGGGGGAGGGAAGACAGCACAGGGGGGGGAGGGAAGACAGCACAGAGTGGGGGGGGAAGACAGCACAGAGTGGAGGGGGGAAGACAGCACAGAGGGAGGGGGGAAGACAGCACAGAGGGGGGGAGAAGACAGCACAGAGGGGGGGAGAAGACAGCACAGAGGGGGGGAGAAGACAGCACAGAGGGGGGGAGAAGACAGCACAGAGGGGGGGGGAAGACAGCACAGAGGGGGGGGGAAGACAGCACAGAGGGGGGGGAGAGACAGCACAGAGGGGGGGGGAGAGACAGCACAGAGGGGGGAGGGAAGACAGCACAGAGGGGGGAGGGAAGACAGCACAGAGGGGGGGAGAAGACAGCAGAGGGGGGGAAGACAGCACAGCAGAGGGGGGGGGAAGACAGCACAGAGGGGGGGAAGACAGCACAGAGGGGGGGGAAGACAGCACAGAGGGGGGGAAGAAGACAGCACAGAGGGGGGAAGACAGCACAGAGGGGGGGACAGCACAGAGGGGGGGGGAAGACAGCACAGAGGGGGGGGGAGACAGCACAGAGGGGGGGAAGACAGCACAGAGGGGGGGAGACAGCACAGAGGGGGGAGACAGCACAGAGGGGGGGAGACAGCACAGAGGGGGGGGAGACAGCACAGAGGGGGGGGAGACAGCACAGAGGGGGGAGACAGCACAGAGGGGGGGAGACAGCACAGAGGGGGGAGGGAAGACAGCACAGAGGGGGGGAGGGAAGACAGCACAGAGGGGGGAGGGAAGACAGCACAGAGGGGGGGAGGGAAGACAGCACAGAGGGGGGGAGGGAAGACAGCACAGAGGGGGGGAGGGAAGACAGCACAGAGGGGGGGAGGGAAGACAGCACAGAGGGGGGGAGGGAAGACAGCACAGAGGGGGGGAGGGAAGACAGCACAGAGGGGGGAGGGAAGACAGCACAGAGGGGGGAGGGAAGACAGCACAGAGGGGGAGGGAAAGACAGCACAGAGGGGGGAGGGAAGACAGCACAGAGGGGGGGGGAAGACAGCACAGAGGGGGGGAGAAGACAGCACAGAGGGGGGGGGAAGACAGCACAGAGGGGGGGAGAAGACAGCACCAGAGGGGGGGAAGAGAAGACAGCACAGAGGGGGGAAGAGAAGACAGCACAGAGGGGGGGGAAGAGAAGACAGCACAGAGGGGGGAAGAGAAGACAGCACAGAGGGGGGAAGAGAAGACAGCACAGAGGGGGGAAGAGAAGACAGCACAAGAGGGGGGAAGAGAAGACAGCACAGAGGGGGGGAAGAGAAGACAGCACAGAGGGGGAAGAGAAGACAGCACGGAGGGGGGAAGGATAGCATGGAGGGGGGAAGGATAGAATGGAGGGGGGAAGACAGCACGGAGGGGGGAAAGGGGAAAGACAGCACGGAGGGGGAAAGGGGAAAGACAGCACGGAGGGGGAAAGGGGAAAGACAGCACGGAGGGGGGAAAGGGGAAAGACAGCACGGAGGGGGGAAAGGGGAAAGACAGCACGGAGGGGGGAAAGGGGAAAGACAGCACGGAGGGGGGAAAGGGGAAAGACAGCACGGAGGGGGGGAAAGGGGAAGACAGCCGGAAGAAGGGAAAGGGGAAGACAGCCGGAAGAAGGGAAAGGGGAAGACAGCACGGAGGGGGTAAAGGGGAAGACAGCACGGAGGGGGGAAAGGGGAAGACAGCACGGAGGGGGGAAAGGGGAAGACAGCACAGAGGACAGAGGGGGGAGACAGCATGCAGGACGGAGGGGGGGGTGGGATGGGGGGGAAGACAGCATGGAGGGGGGCAGTCAGCGGTGATCGGTGCAGCTTTGGGGGAGTTACAAGCACCGATCACCGCTGTATAACTTTAACCATAACAGCTGAAAATGGGGCAGATCAGTCCTTGCAACTCCCCTGCCGCACCAATTACCCTGACTGCCCAGGTATCGGGTGAAGCGTCAGAGCATTTCCCCCCCATCGACTGACATTAGGACATCACGTGTAGGCTTCACCACTTTCCAATACTGGAATACCATTAAACTCCCCTTTGTTTTGGGACATCCATTTCCGGAGCATCCGATGGATTGGGCTGACTACAGAGGGAATCGTTAAAGTGGTTGTAAACCCCACTTTTTGACTTTTACCTACAGGTAAGCCTATAATAAGGCTTACCTGTAGGTATAAAGAATATCTCCTAAACCTGTACGGTTTAGGAGATATTCCCCTCGCAATGCGCCTCTGATTGCAGCGGTGCATGCGCAGGGGGGATCCTCGGCTGAAAGGCCGGCCGCCGACAGCCCTTGCCGGAATGAAATCTCCCGCGCGCATTCGGCGATACCCGGAAGACACGCCGAGTCAATATGACATCTTGCTCGGCGTGGACCAGGTAAGTTCTCTTCTCCTCGTTCCGAGCTAAGTATGTCATAATGAGCTAGTATGCGGTGCATACTAGCTCATTATGGCTTTTACCTTGCAGGTGTAAAAAAAAATAAAAGAATTGTATATGCGGGTTTACAACCGCTTTAAGGATCACTCCTAGGAGGTTCCTACAAGAGGCCACTGAGGATCACCTGTATCTCTGCTGAGCCTGTTTTGACCCCCCTGAGAAGGGCGGTCACAGGCTAGTCGGTAAGCCTCCACTTTTTTTCACTGGTGGTGAGTCTCCACACAGACTGGTTCACAACATTGAAGAAACACAGGAATACATTTTTCCCTGCTTTATTCACTGGATTTTTCCCATGTGAATTTTAACACTTTATTGGACTTTATTGGACACTTATGAAAGTTAATTTTCTTATACATATTTGTTTCATTTATGAATCATTTTGGTAACATGTGATTTAATTTCAGCGCTACACATTTTTATCCACATTTGTTTTTGCCTTGTATCTAGGTATAGTGTTTAGCAGCAGAATCTTTCATCAGACATTCATTTTCTTTTTTCACTGATTATTCATCTAGCGCAAATCTTTCTTCTTTTTTACCCAAGTACTCTGGGAAATGCTCGGTATCGGTACCGATACTAGTATCGGTAGGGCTTTTTTTTCTCAAACAATAGGTGCTGGAATTTAACCACGACCCCACAAAACCCCTCCCCCTCCAAATTACATCAAATAGTGGGTGTGTTCAGTCAAATTTCAAGAAAACAGTAGGAGGGTCTTAAAGGAGCATTAAATACCAGGATTGTATTACATACAGAGTTCAGAGCTGTCACTTGTAAACACAGAATCCGGACTTCTGTGTTTACAAGAGATTATGGTGAGCAGGCACCAAAGGGTCTGAGCCAGAGGTGGTGGAAGAGTTCCACCAAGTTCCCCCTGAAAAAAAGCCCTGGGTATCGGGGGCGGGTGTATCTGTATACTTCAGATACACCCGCATAAAAGTATCTTGCAAGCTGCACACAGGGCAGTGTTGCCAACCCCTCCTCAGTAAAATGTACTGGCAAGATGCCTAAAAATTACGGACAACACCAATTTTTTGCTGGCACTTTAAAAAAGCACCTAAAATGTCTGTTTTCGGTGCTAAACTGTGCAACTCATAGTATTTAAACTATAAACATGTTGCTAGGGCTATTAGCAATGTGTTTAAGTTAAACAAAAGTAAAAAAATCAAATTCTATATTTACATGAAGGTCGGGTTTATATAACACAACCAGCACAGAGTTCCCCATTATAGTGCAAGGGAGAACTCTGCGAACCTTGATGTAAAGGACAATGCCACAGATCAGGATCTAAGGGGGAACTCTGATGTAAGGTACAGGAGATGGTCAGAGACTGCAGACATTGTACAGGAGATGGTCAGAGAATGCACACATGATACAAGAGATGGTCAGAGACTGCACACATGATACAAGAGATGGTCAGAGACTGGAGACGTGGTACAACAGATGGTCAGAGACTGGAGACATGGTACAACAGATGGTCAGAGACTGGAGACATGGTACAACAGATGGTCAGAGACTGGAGACATGGTACAACAGATGGTCAGAGACTGGAGACATGGTACAACAGATAGGTCAGAGACTGGAGACATGGTACAACAGATGGTCAGAGACTGGAGATATGGTACAACAGATGGTCGGGGACTGGAGACATGGTACAACAGATGGTCGGGGACTGGAGACATGGTACAAGAAATGGTCAGAGACTGCAGACATGGTACAAGAGATGGTCAGAGACTGCAGATATGGTACAAGAGATGGTCAGAGACTGCAGATATGGTACAGAGGATGGTCAGAGACTGCAGACATGGTACAGAGGATAGCAAGAGACTGCAGACATGGTACAGAGGATGGTCAGAGACTGCAGACATGGTGCAGAGGATGGTCAGAGACTGCAGACATGGTGCAGAGGATGGTCAGAGACTGCAGACATGGTACAGGACAGTGTTGTCAACCGTACGTAGAATTACGGACGGTACATTAAAATAAGGCACTTTTTCCCTGTACGTAAAAGTCGGTAGTAAGGAAAAGGTGCCAGTATAAATGGAGGCGATCGGCTCGGGGTCAGAACTGCGCATTCGCATTTCCGGAAATACCCGAGAAGATACGATCCTCGGCCGCCGGGTCTGACTCCTGCACAGCCTCTGCCCAGCCCACCTGCCGCGCAGCCAATGAAGTCAGCGCATTTTTCCACCAGCCTATGAACAGGCAGGATGGAGGAGCCTCGTAGAGAGAGCTCACTGAGAATTCTGTTACGGTCCAAAACGTATACAGAAAATGCCCACACAACTTGATCTGCACAGTCTTGACATTGTCTTCTAAATGTTTTATTTTTACCTATCTAACCAATCAAACCTTCTGACTTTCCAATCACAACCTCTCTACCACACACCCTTTCATGCCTATTTTGTAACCTGCTTGTTTTTGCAGAGATGTACACAATGCAGACCACAGTCTTTTAAAAGAATCTCTTGTTCCCACCATGTCTCACCTTTCTAAGCCCCTTACTGACCTAGCTATCTCCAACTATAATAACTTGTGAAAAAAAAAACAGTACAGCGCTCAAATGGTTAAGTGAAGAAAATACATTGAATAATTCCTATATATAAAATAGTTATAAAAGTCATATTATAATAACAGTTTATAAACACAATTCATGTGCAAAAGCCAGTGGAAAGTGACATTAAAAAAACATGGGCGAATGAAAGAAAGTCCCACTGAAATAAGGGACATAAAAGAAGATCAGTCTTTGCAGAGTTAATCAATCCTAAAGGGGTTAAATCCGAGTAAACACCCAAAGACAGGAAATTGCGAGAATGGAGAGAGCTTCGTCCACCAGGAAGACACCCAAAGTGTGGTATTGTAGTCTCCTTTCCCTGTCTATATGATCACCATTACATGGATCTCAACAAGCCTGGGGATTTTTGGTCTCCCTCTGTGAGGTGTGTGAAGTATCTGTTGTCTCGTACGATCAGACAAAAGAAAAAGGGACCATAGCATAATACCGTAAAAATTGAATTTAATAGCCAAGTATCTATGCACTTACAAGATCACAGAGAGTAGTATGCGATGTTAAGTTACAATGGAGGCACCGCGGCTGCTCCTATTTCTCCTGCCGGTATAGGCTCCGGGTTTCCTGGTCTAAAAAACGCGATGACGTTGAATCCACAAGCCACGCCTACACGTTTCATCACCACGGACGTCGTCTGGGATTGGCTGCTGGACTCACGGCATCACACATGCCCTTATATAGTCCCAGGGCTCCATTTTAACTGAGGGCAAACGGAACTAAAGGTATTAGGAAGCAAACAGTGTCAGCGACTCTGCAGTGACAGTTGTTATAAAGCAAAGAGAGGAGCCTATAAAGGAGATATTGTCGCCATCTTGTGGAAATGTAGAGAAAGCACATGGAGTAAACCACCAGACAGGGAGAGAAAAAGGGAGAAACCGCTGCAAACTCCTTACAAACTTATATTGAATTTCAATTATGAATCTCAATATTAATAAAATAAAATAAAAATAAAAATACACATAAGTGATCAGACATAAGGTAATAGGATGCAATAAATCGCAATAGTCATTTTAATAAAATATGCAAATATAAAAAAAAAAGACTTAGTTAGACTTACCGGTGACGGTATTTCTAAGAGCCTTGCAGGACAACCTTGGAGAGAGCGCAGCTCCGCCTCTTCATTAGGAAACACATGCTGATCTTTAAAAACCCTCCTCTTCCACCATGGCCTCAGTTATTGTGGTCCGACTCTCTGGAAGATAAAGCACAGAAACCACAACACCATGATAGATTTATAACTATTACTTTAAAATACATTTAGGGAGGGAAATAGCGGTTGTCCTGAAAGGCTCTTAGAAATACCGTCACCGGTAAGTCTAACCAAGTCTTTCTCAACTCGCCTTTCAGGACAACCTTGGAGAGGATAAACAAGTAACTTGCCCTAGGGTGGGACTACTGCCTGCAACACCTTTCTGCCAAAGGCCTGATCGGCAGCAGACAATAGGTCCAACCTGTAGTGTCTGAGGAACGTTTAATAGTTGGACCAGGTGGCAGCCTTGCAAATCTGCTTGGGTGTAGCACCGGCCCTTTCAGCCCAAGAAACTGCGGTTGATCATGTTGAGTGTGCCGCAATGCCTGAGGGAGGCGTAACTCCTTTGGCTTTATAAGCTTCCGTAATTGTGAGTTTAAGCCATCTTCCAAGTGTACTTTTGGATGCTTTTTCCCCTTTACGGGGACCTTAGAAAGTTATAAACAGAGCATTTGTTTTTCTAAATTCTCTAGTGACTAAAAGATACTGCAACAGACACCTTTTCACATCTAAAGTATGAAACGCTTCTTCTCCAGCGTTAGAAGGATTTGAAGAAAAAGTGGGTAAAACCATTTCCTGTGACCGATGAAAATTTGATGCCACTTTTGGAAGGAAGGCAGGATCTGTCTGAAGGATCACTCGGTCTGGGAAAATTCTTAGAAAAGGTTCAGTAATGGCCAGAGCTTGGAGCTCTCTAACTCGTCTTGCTGAAGTAATGGCCACCAAAAAAACTGTTTTGAGAATTAAATTTTTCAAACAAGTATCTTCTAAAGGTTTAAACGGTGCCCCCGATAAACCTTGCAAGACAACTGATAAGTCCCAACTAGGAAATTTTTTATGGGGTCACTGGTCTGTTTCGTGTGAGTGCCCTGAAAAACCTAGAAATCAAAGGTTCTCTAGACAGAGTTTTTTTCAAAATAAACAGAAAGAGCCGCTACCTGCATCTTTAATGTACTGGCTGCAAGTCCCTTTTCCATTCCCTCATGGAGAAACTCTAAAACTGAAACCACACTTTTGGTTTGAAAATCTTTGGAAGAACACCAGGAATTAAATTTCTTCCATACCTTCCGGTTACCTCCTTACTAGACAATAGGGTCCTCACTACCTTGTCGGATAAACCCTTGTTTTCTAGAATGTCTTCTTCAGAAACCAAGCGCTCAGGTGTAATCTGTCTGTTTCTGGGTGACACACTGAGTCCTGCATTAGAAGGTCTTTCCTGGCTGGTAGCTTCCACGGGGGTTTTACAGCCAGATTCAACACTGTTGCAAACCAAGGCCTTTTTGGCCAAAAGGGAGTAATTAGAATTAGGCTGGTTTTTTCTTCCCTGAATTTCTTCAACACTAGCGGAATTAGGGGAAAGGGGGGAAAAGCGTAGCACAGGTGGTAATCCTATGGATGGGCTAGAGCATCTATGCCTATCGCTTGGTCCCCCCTGTGTAGGGAAAATAACTCCTGGACCTTTGTATTTTGTTGGCTGGCAAAAGGGTCCACTTGAGGATGTCCCCATTTCTTTGCGATCAGGTTGAATATTTTCTGATTCAGGCTCCATTCTGCTTCTATTACTCTCCTCCTGCTCAGAAGGTCTGCTAGTAGGTTTTGGGACCCTTTTAGGTGAACTGCCGACAAGGAAGTTACATTTAGTTCTGCCCATGACAATAACTGATTGGCTAGGTCCATCAGACCTTGGCTCCTGGTCCCGCCTTGTTTGGTCACATAGGCTACTGCTGTTGTGTTGTCCGACAAGATTTGTACATGACGACCCCTCAGCAGCTGTTGGAAAGCCAGAAGCCCCATAAAAATGGCTCTTAGTTCTCGCCAATTTGATGACCTCCTTGCCTCTACTTTGGACCAAGACCCTTGTGCGGTCTGCCCTTCCAAGTGAGCTCCCGATCCTCAAGAACTTGCGTCTGTTGTCAGACGCTTGTTCCAAAGGGAGGACCCAAGAGAGACCCTTCGACAGATTGGACTGATTTCTCCACCACCATAAAGACCTTTTTACTCTTGATGTTGGTTTGAAAAGTTTTTCCAGTGATTTCTGGTGAGACCACACTTGTAGGATCAGTTCAAAAATAGGGAACGGGGAAACATAAAAGCACTCACATGTAGCCAACATCCGAAATAATTCAATCAAAAATAGGAATTACTACAAAAAGTAGTAGGAAGGCGGACTTTTTCAGGCAATCACAGGGACATACAATTTAAGAAAAAATATTTAATTATATATCATAAAATCCAGAAACAAAAACTAAAATATACAAAAACAGGATATACAGAATATATATTAGCAATAGTAGCTTGCATCTCGCCTACGCGTTTCGCCAAACGGCTTCTTCAGGGCGAGTTTGAGAAAGGGCTGGTAGTATATGATTGCTAATTTCATATATCAAAAACGTTTGCTGTCCATCTGATTATATCAAGGATTATGTAAATATCCGAGTGGCACATGAGAGCTCAATGCGGCAGACAGAGTGTATCAAGTATACAAAAGAATGTCTGGTATGGTTAGCAACGAATCATCATCCACAGATGAATAAATGTATTTCTGGGGTAGAGCCAGAGATAGAAAGGAAAACCCGGGACCGACCACAGCAATAAAACATAGACCACAGCCAGAGAGGAGTAAAATCCAGTCGCAATAGGCTGAACCGGATTGTAATGTCCAGTATAGGACAGTCCAGTGAATCAGGAGTCTGGATATGAATCACTGATGATATGTCCCGGGGGGAGTCAGACCTGTGCTGCACGCCGTTGGATGTTCCTCTGTGGGGGTCTGGAATGTAATCTCGCCCATTGGACGGCAGGAATCGAAACCGTAAGCTGACCTAGCACTGCCATTGCTGTCCGTACTGACACCGATAAATTCGCCTGGATCTGGCATATTGAGGAGTTGATTTTCTCTATTTTTTCCTGAGGGAGAAACACCTTCTGGAGGACTGAGTTAATGGTGTAACCGAGGAACCGCATCTCCTGTGAAGGGTCTAGGTTTGACTTCTCCAGATTCAATAGCCACCCTAGGCTCTTGAGATGAGATTGTGACAATTGGAGATTTGTCACCAGCTGATCTTTTGAATCTGCAAAAAACAGAAGGTCGTCCAGGTATGGAACAACCGAGACCCCCCTCAGTTTCAGAGGCTCCTAGGCTTCCGCCATCACTTTTGTAAAAATCCTGGGGGAGGACAAAAGGCAGAGCCCTGAATTGTAGATGCCAAATTGAAGTTCCTAGGTTGATTGCCAAGCGAAAAAACCTCTGGGAGGCCTGAGCTATTGGTATGTGTAGGTACGCATCCCTTAGATCCAGGGATGCCATGAAGCACTCTAGTGCTTGTACCTTATTGCCTTGTTCAGGATCTTCAGGTTCAGAATCAAAAGAAATTTGCCTGAGGGTTTTTTTACTAAAAATATGTGGGAGTAAAACACTTTCTTGATCGTACATCACGGGACACAGAGCGCATAGTCATTACATATGGGTTATATGGGTACCTTCAGGTGTGGACACTGGTGTAATCAACTTCACAGGAAGTTCCTCCCTATATAACCCCCTCCCACTGAGAGTGCTTTAGTTTTTTCGCCAGTGTCTTAGGTGTTGGTCACGTCTAGCTGTCCCTCGGAGGTCTCGGGACCCAGGATAGCTAGCCGGATCCGTCCGAAGTGCTTCAGAGCCAAGATGTACGGTACCCGGGCCCTGCTGGAGTGGGGTTTTGCCTATAATGCCTCTCCTTGGAGGGCTGGATTCTGGGCTCCAGTGCCTTAGTCTCTTCCAAGAACTAAACGCTACTGATGCCAGGATGCTATATAGGTCCAGGGGTGTGGGTTCCTTAACACAGGACCCCGGTCCCTGAAGGTCCAAGACAATACCCACGGAGATGGGGGAAGGTTGGGCCTCTTGCATTTTGCAATACCCTGCGGCGTGGAGCAGGTAAGAGGGAACCTGCGGGACTTGGTTCGACAGTAGGTATCCCCCTGGGGGTTCTGGGTTGGCTAACAGTATGCTGGTGCATCAGCCACTATCTCCACTATGTCTGTTGAGGCAGGATGGGATTCTAATGTTTACCCAGATAATATGTAGATATATGTATACTTGTGTAAGTTATATATTTGCTACTAACCCCAGGTCTGCCTGTTAACACTGATACTGCAACCCCACATGTTTTAAAGAGGAAATTGCTGGTAAAAACTCCTGTTTCTTAGGAAGCCCAAGGGGACAGCTTCCTCGCTGTGTGTGCACTACAATAAGATTAGTGCTTACCTGGTGTCTGTTGGTGCTGCATAACGCTGGTCCATGTTGTTCCTCTGCTCTGCTTCCTCCATGTGGTTTCAGCGTGGTGCGCGCATACGCGCGCGTGTGTGTGTGTGTGCGCGCGCATACGTGCACGCCGCCTTTTATAGCGTCGGCGTGCGTCGGGGGGGCGGGCCAGCAGCGTCAGGGTCTGTATAAAGGGAAAACTTCTCTCGGGCTGGTCTTTCCTCCTGGAGGCAGAGGAAGAAAGGATACAGAGCGTGCAGCTGGGTCTTTTGGCCACACAGGGACACCTAGTGGCGGTTTTGTGGATCTTCAGGTCTAGGACTTAGGTCCACTATTGACCAGAAAAAAAAAAAAAAAAAAAAGTTTTTTTGCTTAAAGGGACTCAGCCTTAGATCCAGCAGTATCTGAGTCTACCTTGGACTCCGGCTAACGGGCATTGGTGTGTCAATACTCACAGGTTTCCTCAGTATTGCCACCTCCCAGGCGGGTAAAAAAAAAAAAAAAAAAAAAAAAAAAAGACAGAAATTAGTTCTTTTTCATTTTCCTCATACCTGCCCTCATATTGGTTACTCCTAGCTGCAACAGTCAGGTGTTGGCTATAGGGGTGACCCAAGGTTGTACAATGGCTCCAAAGGGATCTGGACCAGCCAAGGCTGCTAAAGGTGCCAAAAAGCAAAAGGGGTCTCCATCGGGGTCAGAGGATTTGGGCCAGGCTTCTACGGCCCCACCCTCGCCAGTCAGGACACCGAGTGGCATAGTACAAGAGCCATTGGGGGTGCTGGGGGCAGAGGCGGCCCCCGATCCACCCATTCCCGTTTACGTGACGGAAGAAATGCTAGCAGCCACCATGTGTGGGCTAGAGAAAAGGTTAACTGCGTTGTTTTCCCGTCCTTGCCCAAGTAGCAAGCGGGCTAGATCCCCCTCACCCAGTGTGGGGTTTTCAGATGCGGAGGTCTCCTCTTCAGAGGAACGGGACCCACAAGGGGATCAGGCAGACCCAAGTCCCGACGGTTCAGACAGGGAAAATTCCACTATAGATGAATATTTTTCGGCCTCTCAAGCGGAGGGCCTGTGGATCCAGTCTTTGACAGATATGGTTCGCACTGCCTTTAAACTTCCAGTGCCAGAACTAGTAGCCCCGGAGGTATCCTCATTGGGTTCTTTAAAGGCTCCATTAACTTGTGCATCTTTTCCAATGCACCCCCTTCTGCGGAACGTGATTTACCAGGATTGGGCTCGACCTGATAGAATCTTTGTCCCTCCTAAAAGATTCTCTATTCTCTACCCTATGGAAGAGGAATATGTAAAGAAATGGGCTCTCCCTACAGTGGACGCAGCCATTTCCTGCGTGAATAAATCCCTGACTTGTCCGGTTGAAAATGTCCATATGTTCAAGGATCCGGTCGACAAGAAATTCGAGACCCTACTGAAAGCAGCTTTCACCTCAGTAGGTGCCATGGTTCAGCCAGCAGTAGCAGCCATTGGTGTTTGTCAGGCCTTGAAGGATCAGGCAAAACATATATTAAAGGACATGCCGGCTCAGCATACTCATGAATTAGCAGAATTCCCTAGGGCTCTCTGCTTTGCAATAGATGCTATTAAGGACTCCATCCAACAGGCATCCCGTTCATCTCTACTGATGGTTCACATGCGTCGTCTTTTGTGGCTAAAGAACTGGTCAGCAGAGGCACCCTGCAAAAAGCTTTTAGCAGGGTTTCCCTTTCATGGGGGAAGACTATTCGGGGAAGACCTAGATAAATATATCCACACCATATCAAGTGGAAAAAGTACTTCCTTACCGGTCAAGAAAAGACCGCGTGGGCCCACGTTTAAACGACAGGCCATTGTAGGCTCGGCCCCTTCGACTTCTCGTCAGTATCGACGGCCTCCCGGGCGTTCAGCAGTTAATAGTCGCCCACAGGGACAAGCCACGGCAAACAAGAGGCCCTGGTCTCGCAAGCCGGCTAAACCAGTCATCAAGTCAGATTCATGAAGGGGCGCCCCCACTCTCTTGGGTGGGGGGGGGGGCTTCAGTTTTTCTCCGAAGTCTGGAAGGCCAGAATTCCCGACGCTTGGGTTCGGTCCGTAGTAGCCTCAGGCTACAAACTAGAGTTTCGAGAAATCCCCCCTCCTCATTTTCAGGGGTCAAGTCTTCCAAGCGACCCGTTAAAGAGGGCCTCTCTCGTAAAGGCGTTGGATCGCCTCTTGCTCCAAGGAGTAATTGTAGAAGTACCAACCCAAGAAAAGGGTCTGGGATTCTACTCCAACCTTTTTGTTATACCAAAACCCAATGGCGACGTCAGGCCTATATTAGACCTCAAACGCCTAAATCGCTTTCTAAGGATTCAGACCTTTCGTATGGACTCCATACGTTCAGTGACAGCCAGCCTGCATCAGGGCGACTTCCTAGCATCTATAGACATAAAGGATGCATATCTGCATGTGCCGATTTACCCAGCACATCACAAGTTTCTTCGTTTTACGATAAATCAAAGTCATTACCAGTTCGTAGCCCTCCCTTTCGGGTTGGCAACAGCTCCACGGGTATTCACAAAGGTGTTAGCCCCAGTGCTAGCCGTCCTAAGGACAGAAGGCATCTTGGTCCTAGCATACCTGGACGATCTCCTGGTTATCGACAGTTCAGCTTCCAACCTCAATCATGCAGTAGTCCGCACAGTGCGGCATCTAGAAGAGTTCGGGTGGATTGTGAACCAAGAAAAATCAAGGTTACAACCCACAAGACAGTTGGAATATCTAGGCTTTCGGTTAGATACAGAATGCCAGAGGGTATTTTTACCTCAAAAGAAGATCAGGTCGTTGATTCAAACGATTCAAATAGTCTTAGGCAAAAAGAAGCCGACTATTCGCCTATGCATGCGACTGCTGGGAAAGATGGTGGCCGCCTTCGAAGCAGCGCCCTATGCCCAGATCCATACCAGAATTCTGCAAGCAGCTATTCTCTCTGCTTGGAACAAGTCCATACAGGCATTAGACCGTCCATTAGTTCTTTCCCCAGGAGTCAGGCACAGCCTGTACTGGTGGCTGATCCCTCAAAAATTATCAAAAGGGAAAACCTTTTGCCCCATCTCGTGGAAAATAGTAACCACAGATGCCAGCCTATCAGGTTGGGGGGCAATCTTAGGAAAACGGACCCAGCAGGGACAGTGGTCAGAGGCAGAAAGTCTGCTTCCCATCAATGTCCTAGAGATCAGAGCTGCTCGGTTGGCCCTGGTCGCCTGGACTCTTCCCCTGCAGGGTCTGCCAGTAAGGATACAGTCCGACAATGCCACGGCGGTGGCATACATAAACCACCAGGGGGGCACAAGGAGCCTGGCGGCTCAAAGGGAAGTAAACCTGATTTTTTCATGGGCCGAAGCCCATGTACCCTGCATCTCAGCAGTGTTCATCCCAGGGATAGACAATTCTCAAGCAGATTTTTTGAGTCGTCAACAGTTACTCCCGGGAGAGTGGTCTCTTCACCCCCAGGTATTCCAAGAGATTTGCCAAAGATTCGGAGTTCCCGATGTGGACATCATGGCAACAAGATTCAACAAGAAATTGGACAAATTTGTATCCCGAGCCAGGGACCCCTCGGCCTACGGGACCGATGCGTTGGTTTGCCCCTGGCACCAGTTTTCTCTCCTGTATGCGTTCCCTCCACTACAGATGATTCCCCGCCTTCTACGAAGGATCAGGGTGGAGCGCAGGCCGGTGATCCTGGTGGCCCCAGCCTGGCCCAGAAGGGCTTGGTACGCACTCATCGTGAGGATGTCAGTAAGGGCACCGTGGCCACTCCCCCTGCGCCCAGATCTGCTGTCTCAGGGCCCGATCTACCACCCTGCTTCACAGCAGCTAAATTTGATGGCTTGGCGGCTGAATCTCTAATTCTTAAGGGCAGAGGCCTCTCTGCCCAAGTCATATCTACGTTAATTCAAGCTAGAAAGCCAGTCTCTAGAAATATCTATTACAGAGTCTGGAGAACCTATGTGGAGTGGTGCGAGTCTCAAGGAGGGCATCCTCGCAAGTTTTTTATTGACAGGATCTTGCGATTCCTCCAGGTTGGCGTTGACAAGGGGTTAGCTCTTAGTACTCTAAAGGGGCAGGTGTCTGCCTTATCGATATGGTTTCAAAGGCCTTTGGCCACACATTCGCTTGTGAAAACCTTTTTGCAGGGGGTCTTGCATGTAAATCCCCCTATTAGAGCTCCCCTCTGCCCCTGGAATTTAAATCTGGTCTTGTCAGCTTTACAAAAGCAGCCGTTTGAACCTCTGACAGAAATCCCTCTTGTGCTGCTAACCCGAAAGTTGGTTTTCTTGGTGGCTATGGCTTCGGCCAGAAGGGTCTCCGAGCTGGCAGCCTTGTCTTGCAGGGAACCGTACCTGATTCTGCATAAGGACAGAGTGGTTCTGCGGCCTCAGCCTTCTTTCCTTCCTAAGGTCATATCCAGTTTTCACTTGAATCAGGACCTAGTCCTACCATCCTTCTTTCCTACTCCCCAGTCCAGAGAGGAAAGATTGCTTCATACTTTGGATGTGGTCCGAGCCATGAGGGTTTATCTCAAGGCTACAGAAAAGATTCGGAAAACAGATGTGCTTTTCGTTCTTCCGGATGGCCCCAAGAAGGGTCAGCCGGCTGCCAAGTCTTCCTTGGCTAGGTGGATTAAGCAGCTGATTTTTCAGGCCTATGGTCTGAAGCGCGTTCCACCGCCCTTATCAGTTAAGGCCCATTCTACGAGGGCCATGAGTGCCTCTTGGGCGGCACACCATCAGATCTCTATGGCACAGGTTTGCAAAGCGGCAACCTGGTCTTCCGTACATACGTTTACTAAATTTTATAAGTTGGACGTCACAAAGGCTGCGGACGCAGCTTTTGGGCAGGCGGTCCTACGGGCAGCAGTATAGAATCCTCTGGCCCGGTTCACGCCCCTTTTTTTCTGTTGGTGGAGCTATTTTACCTCCTGATATATTTTCTGTTTGGCTATTTTTGGCCTTACGGTCTCCCTCCCTTCATGGAGCATTGCTTTGGGACATCCCATATGTAATGACTATGCGCTCTGTGTCCCGTGATGTACGATCAAGAAAAAGGGATTTTTAATAACAGCTTACCTGTAAAATCCTTTTCTTGGAGTACATCACGGGACACAGAGCTCCCACCCCTCTTTTTGGGGAACATTGTGTAACCTCAGAGAAATTGCTTGCTACAAAACTAAAGCACTCTCAGTGGGAGGGGGTTATATAGGGAGGAACTTCCTGTGAAGTTGATTACACCAGTGTCCACACCTGAAGGTACCCATATAACCCATATGTAATGACTATGCGCTCTGTGTCCCGTGATGTACTCCAAGAAAAGGATTTTACAGGTAAGCTGTTATTAAAAATCCCTTTTTTCCCTCCTGATGTTTTGGGACTTGGACAAAAACTTCCTGTTTGATCAGATCCTTCAACAGGGTCATCATTGCGGAAGCTTTTTCTGATCCCTTGGTAGGGCTGTGACATAAAACCTGCATGGAGGACATTCTGCGAACTCCAGGTTGTACCCCTGTGCAATAACGTTTTTTACAAAGGGACTTTTGGCCAATAGATTCCACTGAGGCAAGAAAGCGGACAATCTTCCCCCCACAGGAGTCAGATTGTCATTTGACTTTTGAAGTCTGGTCTTGGGGGGGACCTGAAAATAATTCCTCCTCTTCTACCCCTTTGAGGAACCCAGCATTTTTTGTTTTCCTCTCTGTTTTTGTAGGTTTGTTGAAAAGAACGAAAATTTTTCTTAACAGGTGGCTTCCTTTTGGCCGGGAAGGCCTTCTTTTTATCGGCTGTTTTGTCCAGAACTTTTTCTAGATCTGGCCCAAACAATAAATCACCTGTAAAGGGTAACCTGCAGAGCTTAATTTTAGAAGCTGTGTCCCCTGTCCAGGTTTTAAGCCAGACTGCACACCTGGCTGAATTTACCAAAGCAGAAGATCTAGCTGCCATATTGATTGATTCAGCTGATGCATCAGCCCTGTACCTGATTGATTTTAAAATCAGGGGAAGGCTCCTTACACACGGAGCGGTCCGTTTTTCGGTCCGCTCCGTGTGTCCGTCAGCTCAGCGGGGGGTCTCCGCTGAGCTGTCGGGCGGACGGGGCGGTCCCCGCACACTGTGCAGGGACCGCCCCCGTCTCTCCTCCGCTCTCCCCTATGGGGAGTCGGATGGAAACGGACCGTCTGTCCGTTTGCATCCGATCCGTTTGGCCGGACGGAAGAAAAATAGGACATTCTTCCGTCCGCAAAAACGGATGCGGATCGAGCGGACGTTAGCGGATGCATCATCCGCTAACGGATCTGCTCCCATAGGGACCCATTACAAGTCCGTAAACGGACTTGTAATGAGCGGACCGTTCGTCCGCTAGTGTGAAAGGGCCCAAAAAGACTCCAATAAGTCTTTCCTTGCTGTGCCTGCTTTTACATGGCTCATTAGTTTTTCCACCTAGCACTCTAAATTTCTTGCTACCACTGTGGAAGCCATAGCTGGTTTAAGGCTGAGTGAAGTAGAGTCCAAAGCCTCTTTCAGCAGGGAGTCCTCCTTTTTATCCATGGCGTCCTTCAGTACCCCCATGTCTTCAAATGCAAGATCCGTGCGACAAGATACTTGAGAAAAAGCTGCATCAACTCAAGGTTTTTTATTCCAGACCTCAGAGTCCTTACCTTCAAAGGGGAATCTTTTCCTTAAGTTCTTAGAAAAGAAAGGACCCCTTTCTGAATCTTTCCACTCTTTTTTAATAGTATCTGATACTACCTTGTGGACTGGGAACACTTTATATTTGGAGTCATCCAACCCCTGGTACATTTTGTCATGAAGAGACAATTGAACCTTTTCTTTCTCAATTTCAAGTGTAGTATAAATTGCATTAAGCAGATCATCAACTTCGTCTAAAGAGACCTTATATCTAGAACTTCTGCTATCTTCTTCCTCTTCCTCTTCATCTGAATCCATGACCGAGCAAAGAGTACTTGTCCCTTCATCCCCTGAATCCACAGTCTCCGATTTAGAGGTGGTAGCTTTAGGGCTAGGTTGTGATTGCTGAGATTCAGTTTGTACTACTGGATTCTGAACCAACATAGATTTAACTGAACTTAGAGAACTTTTAAGTTCCTGCACAGAAGAAAATAAATCCTTATATTGCTGGGATGTTTCTTCTACCAAGTCCCTGATACAGGTTTTGCACATTGCCTTCTGCCAAGTATCTCTAAGGCTGCGTACACACGATCGAATTTGTCCGCTCAAACTGGTCCGACGGACCAGTTCAGCAGAGAAATCCGATCGTGTGTATGGGCTAGCGGTCATGTCTGACCGGCGAACAAATTTTAAAACATGCTTTAAAATTTGTCCGCAGGAGACATGTCCGTCGGATATGTCCGCTGGTCAGTACACTCATTCGACGCATGCGCGGAAGTATTTTTCTTCCTGGTGCGGTGATGTGGCGGCGTCAACGTCACCGCCACATCACCGCGCTGTCTGCCGGCGGGGATTTTGATCCGATGGTGTGTACACGTCATCAGACCAAAATAGCCCAGCGGACATATCCGATGAAAACGGTCCGATGAAAACGGTTCCATTGGATATGTCCCTCCGTGTGTACGCGGCCTAAGAGGGTTCTTGCAAGAAGGACACTTCCTTTGAGGTGGTGGTTTTTTAGATTTTGGTTTTTCCTAAAAAGAAACACAGAAAGGAGAATATCTCACTTAAAAAGGAAAAAACGCCACCGCTAAGGAAATAAACAAGAAAAAAACAGGATAGGCTCCCTAGCATAGACAAACAAATCACCACCAATGTATAAGCTGTCAGGGACCGAGAAAAGTTACCTCTGACTCTGCAGCACAGGCTCCCTTAGAGAGGACAAACCACAACCAAAACATAAGTCCATAAGGTAAAGAATAAAGGCCCCACTGTGCCCCTCTTACCTGGACTTGAGCGGTATCTGGGGCGCCTGTATCCGCTATTGCTGCAGATCCCTCTTCCATCCTGTACAGAGAACGCAGCTCGGACTGTGCAGATTTTAACATTTCCTGGGTCCGACGTCATCAATGATGGCCGGAACTGGAAGACGCCGCTCTATAGGCCTGTCCCCTGGCTTCTGCGTTCCAGGCAGCGGGGACCACGCACCGCCCAGCCCCTAAAGGAAGCTGTGCCACTGTACATGACGTCACCTGCCCGCCAGGACCGGCATGCGGCAAAACAAACCGCAACCGAGGTAAACACACCGCCCGGTCACCTGAACCTAAGCCTGCGGACCCCGGGCACTCAGCGCAGCCTTCCTGCAGAGCCTTCACTGAGCAGGGAGAAGCTGGGGACTCCGGAGCACCTCCCCTTGCTAGGAAGAGCTGGAATGGCCTCTGCACACCAAGCAGCAAACAGACAACAACAAGATAAGCTTACCCCTCGCCCCTTGGAGAGAGAGTGCAGCTCCTCTGGTCCACATGCATGCACTTCCACCATGGCGTAGGAAACACAATAACTGAGGCCATGGTGGAAGAGGAGGGGGGTTTTAAAGATCAGCATATGTTTCCTAATGAAGAGGCGGAGCTGCGCTCTCTCCAAGGATGTCCTGAAAGGCGAGTTGAGAAATTTAAAATACTTAAATGGGATCTAGAGACGAAGAATAAATAATCTCAATCTGACTAGGCATTATTTAAAAAGCAATTTATGTCCCAATCTACATTTAACCCATGAGGCACATAAGATCGCATATCAAATATCCATCTCATTTCGAGTTTGGATATAGAACAGACTCGATTGGTGCCTCTCCAATGTGGGCGGAGTCTCTCAATGGGGACAAACCAGGTACCATCAATTTGCCTTTTTCCAAAAATCTCGGTTTTAAAATTTGCGCTTGTTGTTGATAGTCCACTAAGGTAGTGCAATTTCTCCTGATTCGTTGAAATTGCCCCTTAGGGACAGCACTAAGCCAACTAAGATGGTGGCAACTCGTAAGCGGAATAAGCGCATTACGGTCAGTATCTTTAAAGTATGTTGTAGTAGTCAGAACCCCTTCTTTAACACTAATATTGAGATCTAAGAAGTGTATTAGAGATTGACTGGTTTCATATTTGAGACAAATACCTCTGTTGTTGTCATTTAGTTTGGTAAAGAAATTCTCCAATGAGCAGAGGTCACCTTCCCACAGTATAAGAACATCATTGATGTATCTTTTCCAAAGGCGCAACTCCTTAGGGGGATCCCTCTCCCAAAATGACATAAAAAGGTTGGCGAGGCTGGGGGCAAATTTATCCCCCATCGCTACGCCACACCTTTGTAGATAAAAGGCCCCCAAACCAAAAATAGTTGTGGCTAGTCACAAAAATTAAAAGATTTATGATAAAATCCTTCTGCACAACAGATAAGGTGTTATCATGTTAGAGATAGAATCTCACTGCCTCCAGACCATGTTCATGGGATATAATGGTATAAAGGGATGCGACATCCGCCATTGCCAAAATAAATCCTTCCTTCCAGTCAAAATCAGTTAAGATATTAATGACGGGTGGTGTCACGCAAATAGGAAGGTGTTGTAATAACCAGGGGGTTGCAAGAATTCGTCAATATACTTGCCTATTCTAGCCGTAACGAAATCTATTGAAATTATAATAGGGCGGCCCGGTGGATTTACCATGCTTTTATGCACTTTGGGCAGGTAGTATATGACTGGTACCCTAGGTGCAGAGGGTACTAGATGCATTTTCTCTTTTTTATTTAAAATACCTAAAGAGTAACCCTCATTGATCAAGGATAAAAGCTCTTTTTTATATTTGACTGTAGGATTACAAGCCAATTGAGTATATGTAGCGGTGTCAGATAAAAGTCTATTCATCTCTGATAAATCGCCTTTATCGGCCGGACGTATCACAATGTCCATTGCGTGCGCAAATTTGCTTTAAATTGCTCTGGAACTCATGTTTTTTCATTTTTTTTTTTTTTCATCAAATATTTTATTAAGGTTTCACATAAAACAGAATACAGTGCACAATTAAATATTGTACGTCGTACAGCAACGTTGTTTGTAATAACAGAGAATATGTTTGCGTGTTTACTAACTTGACAACAAAATATAACTAAAATAAGAACAAACATAACTGAACCACATTGTTAGTAGTCTAGAGCATAACCGGTCCCCCTCACCAGAGCGGCACCCCAAATGGGAGCACTAGTGTCACCCAAGTAGGAGGGACCTCCTCTACAGTCGAAGACATCAAGGTATCAAATAAATATCAACATGTTGGTCAAACGTATGACTCGGTCATGAACAAAACAGTTTACATAGGTTAAGGGTCAATTTGTCAGGCGCTAATCGCAGCACTAGTCCAGTCGGTCCAAGGTCGCCAGTCGATGTTGTTTTTCTCCGCCTTATTTCTGCCAGAGGCAGTTATTGTCTCGTAACTGTAGTGCAAGGCTACTAGTTCCCTAGTTTGGGCCAGAGTTGGGCTGGTGGTGGATTTCCAGAGTCGCGTTATATTAAGTCTGGCTGCAAGTAATATGTGGGTAATGACATGTCTGATGGGGTGGAGATGGGGGAATGGACGTTTTAGTGATTTGTGATATGAATCCAAAGATGTCGGTCCAGTACTTCCTAATGGCAAGGCATGTCCAGAAAATATGGATCATATTTCCCACGTCGGTCCCCCATCTCCAGCAAGAGCTGGATACGTGAGAACCGAAGGAGGACATTCTGGACGGAGTCATGTACCATCGCACTGAGATCTTTTGTGTAAGTTTCCAGAGGATCGAACATTTGGTGGATTTGTAGATGGTTTTGAGAGCAGTTTGCCACTGGGTGTCGTCAAAGGTAAAATCTAGGTCAGCTTCCCATAGATGATGAAAGCATGTCTTAGTGAAGGTGCGTTTTTGGTGAAGGGTATTGTAGAAATGGGAGATGCCTTTTGTCCCTGATGTGGGATTT
Organism: Rana kukunoris; assembly: GCA_029574335.1. Taxonomy (NCBI): domain Eukaryota; kingdom Metazoa; phylum Chordata; class Amphibia; order Anura; family Ranidae; genus Rana; species Rana kukunoris. The sequence continues at coordinate 208,040 of JAJQKJ010000015.1, forward strand.
GTGAGATAGTCCAAAGTCTTAGTGGTAATACCGTACAGGGGGGTAGGTAAAGTGTGCAAGCAGTGTTGTATACGTAGGTATGTGAAGTAGTCAGTGTTGGACAAGCCGTATTCGGATTGTAGGTCAGAGAAGGGTTTGATGGAGTCGCCGCAAATTAAGTGTTGGAGTGAGTGAATCCCTTTAAGTTTCCAGCTGTGCAATAAAAGGTCTGGGGATAGATAGTGAAGGACTTCTAATGGGATATTATATTGTGCAGTGTTTGGAGAACAATTTAGTAGCGTGGTTAATTTCTTCCAGGCAAGAGTTGAAGCTTTCATGGTCGGAGGTATAGTCGATGGAATAGGGGCGCCCAATGGGGTGCTCAAGAGCCAGGTTCCCAAGGTAGGACGTGGGCGTGAGAGAGTAAGATTTTCTATTTGGGCCCAAGACGTGCTTGGTTGAGGTTGAAACCAGCTGGGTAGCTGTGACAGGACTGCTGCTAGATTGTAATCTTCAAAGTGTATGGATCCCGCGCCCCCCGCTAGTTTGTGTTTGATTAGTGTTAGGTGAGAGCATCTGGGGCGCTTGTCCCTCCAAAGATATCTGTTGTATATCGTTTGAAGGGCTCTGAAAAAGGAAGTAGGTAGTGGAATTGGGAGGGTTCTGAAAAAGTACAGTACCTGGGGGAGGCAGATCATCTTGAAGGCTGCCAATCTGCCTGACCAAGATAGTTCGTTTTTCGTTAGTTGGGAGGTGATTGTCTGTACTTTACTGAAGAGTGGCAGGAAGTTACAGGAATAGAGATTTTTAAGTGATTTCGGAAGTTGGATGCCTAGATAGGATATATCAGTGTTTGCCCACTTGAAGGGATATCGGAGTTGAAGTAGATTTCGCGTGACAGCGTCTACGTTAATGTCAAGTATGAAGGATTTAGATGCATTCACCTTGTAGTATGAAACTGCGCTGAACCATTCAAGCAAATGCTGAACGTTTGCCAGGGAAGGAGTCGGATTGGTAAGGATCAGGATGACATCATCCGCAAATAGGCTGATTTTGTGTGATGTTGAGCCAATTTGTATGCCCGAGATGCCGGGATGAGAACGGACATGTTCTGCCAGACATCCCTGGCGCGTGCCGTTAGTGATGTCGAATGGGCGTGATAGCATACCTTCAGTAAACACTTGGGCAAGGGGTTTAGAGTAAAGTGCCATGATGGCGTTCAATATATGGCCTTGGAAACCAAATTTCTTGAGCACCGCTTCGAGGTATGACCAGTGGACTCTATCGAACGCCTTCTCTGCGTCCAGAGATAGGAGCAGAGAAGGCGTTCCGCTAGTCTCGGCATGGTGAATGAGATCAATCATCCTTCTGGTGGCATCAGACGCTTGTCTGCCCTTTGTGAAGCCAGGCTGGTCTTTATGAATCAATGTGGGCATAAAATCTATCAGACGTGTTGCTATCTCTTTGGCATAGACTTTAAGGTCAAGGTTAAGGGGGGATATTGGGCGGAAGTTTTGGGGAAGATCCGACTCCTTCCCTGGTTTCGGTATTGTTATAATCAATGCCTTCAAAGAAGAGGAGGAGGCAGCGCAGTTAAACACCTCAGTGAGGGATGGAGTTAGGATCAGTGGCGTAACTAGAACCTTCAGGGCCCCGATGCAAGAAACCAGGAAGGGCCCCCCCCTGACCCCCAGATAGGGCTCTTTTCTCCGAGCCCGGTGGCGTTACAGGACCCGGTCGAAAGTAGGCGGCTGCATATAAATGAACCGATTTCTCCAGTTCCCCTTGCTTTTTTTCCTCTCCCTCCCGCAGGCATTCAGCGGCTGCAGGAGGAAAATGGAGAGATCGATTTTTCTATGTCGGTGTTTCGCAATCTTTTTCCAGTCAGGGCACCCTTGAAGTATACCCCTAGGTGAATGTGGCTACACTGCAACCCCCTTGCAACTGTGTGCATTGCATACAGTTGCAGCATAGTGATGATGTATTTAAGGGGTTAAAACAGGCAGTCAGGAGGCAACATGTTGCCTCTTCACTGGCTGTCAAATGTCTCTGAAAAACGATCCAAGCATGGATCGCTTTTCAGAGGCATAGTATTTTTCTAAGATACTATGAACAAGCAAAAAAAAAAAAATAAACAAATAGGTTCTGATTGTACACAAATAGGGGATCGGGATTAAAAGTGCATACATAAAATGTGCATACATACATGTAAACACACATATGAAAACACACACACACACACACATATAAATATATAAATGCACATATGCACGCACATATAAACCAGTGGCAGCTGGTACTCAAAATTTTTAGGGGGGCGCAAGCAAATGGAAAAATGCTTAAAAAAAACATAATTTGCAGTGCAAATCAAAAGCTCTCACTGTGCCCATCAAATGCTGCCACTGTGCCCATCAAACGCCACCACTGTGCCCATCAAATGTCGCCAGTGTGCCCAGCAAATGCTGCCACTGTGCCAAACGCTGCCACTGTTTCCATCAAATGCTGCTACTGTGCCAAAACGCTGCTACTGTGCCCATTTAAACACTGCGCCATCAAATGCCACCACGGTGCCCATCAAACTCTGCCACTGTGCCCATCAAACTCTGTCACTGTGCCCATCAAATGCCGCCAGTGTGCCCAGAAAATACTGGTGTGCCCATTAAATGCTGCCAGTGTGCCATCAAATGCTGCAACTGTGCCATCGAATGCCACCACTGTGAAACCCCCCTCGCCCCGTCCGACTCTTACCCTGTCTCGTGGGGCTGCGGGTGACTGCCAGGGTCCTCCATGCATCTCCTGCCGTCCTCATCTCCCGTCCTCTCCTCCTGATAAGGGTCCAATAGCCGCTCCTATTGTTTCAGCCAATCAGGTGATGGGTAACAGACCCGCACACCTAATTGGTGGACAGGTGGTTCAGGGTTAGCAAAGTGAATATTAATTCGCCTTTCTAACACACCTGGGTGGACTGTAAGCGCCCAGCATGGCGCTCGCGGTTCACCTATTTTGAAGCCTATTAGAGACTATGGCTCTAATCAGGTGCTTCAACACCCCCCCTGCTGTGATTCAGGCGCCCGAAAAGGAGCCGGACACCTAAATATGGGGGTGGCATAGAGGGAGTGACTGGGGAGAGGGATCGGCACACATGCGCCCTTATGGACGCACTGCCACTGATAAACACATGCACATACATGCACACTCACACACATACAGTACATACATACAGTACATACATATACACACACACACACATACATACAGTACATACATACATACATACACACACATCCATACATATGCATACACACACATGCATCCATACATACATGCGCACATATGCACACACACAGTATATACATATACACACACACAGTATATACACACAGTATATACATATACACACACATACAGTATATACATATATACACACATACAGTATATACATATATACACACACACAGTATATACATATATATATATACACACACAGTATATACATACACACACACAGTATATACACACACACAGTATATACATATATACACACACAGTATATACAGTACATACACACACACACAGTATATACATATACACACACACAGTATATACATATATACACATACACACACACAGTATATACATATATACACACACACACACAGTATATACATATATACACACACACACACAGTATATACAGTACATATATACACACACAGTATATACAGTACATATATACACACACACAGTATATACATATATACACACAGTATATACACACACACACACAGTATATACATATATACACACACACACAGTATATACACACATATACACACACAGTATATACATATATACACACACACACACACACACACACACACACACAGTATATACATATATACACACACACACACAGTATATACATATATACACACACACACACACAGTATATACAGTACATATATACACACACACACACACAGTATATACAGTACATATATACACACACAGTATATACAGTACATATATACACACACAGTATATACAGTACATATATACACACACATTATATACAGTACATATATACACACACAGTTATATACAGTATATACATATATATACACACAGTATATACAGTACATATATACACACAGTATATACATACATATATACACACACAGTATATACAGTACATATATACACACACAGTATATACAGTACATATATACACACACAGTATATACAGTACATACAGTATATACATACACACACACACACACACAGTATATACATATATACACACACACACAGTATATACAGTACATATATACACACACAGTATATACAGTACATATATACACACACAGTATATACAGTACATATATACACACACAGTATATACAGTACATATATACACACACAGTATATACAGTACATATATACACACACACAGTATATACAGTACATATATACACACACACAGTATATACAGTACATATATACACACACAGTATATACAGTACATATATACACACACAGTATATACAGTACATATATACACACACAGTATATACAGTACATATATACACACACAGTATATACAGTACATATATACACACACAGTATATACACACACAGTATATACATATATACACACACACATATATACACACACAGTATATACATATATATACACACACACAGTATATACATATATATACACACACACACAGTATATACATATACACACACACACAGTATATACATATATACACACACACAGTATATACATATACACACACACAGTATATACATATACACACACACACAGTATATACATATACACACACACAGTATATACATATACACACACACAGTATATATACACACACACAGTATATACATATACACACACAGTATATACATATACACACACACACAGTATATACATATACACACACACACAGTATATACATATACACACACACAGTATATACATATACACACACACACAGTATATACATATACACACACACACAGTATATACATACACACACACACAGTATATACATATACACACACACAGTATATACATATACACACACACACAGTATATACATATACACACACACACACAGTATATACATATACACACACACACACAGTATATACATATACACACACACAGTATATACATATACACACACACAGTATATACATATACACACACACAGTATATACATATACACACACACACAGTATATACATATACACACACACACAGTATATACATATACACACACACAGTATATACATATACACACACACAGTATATACATATACACACACACAGTATATACATATACACACACACAGTATATACATATACACACACACACAGTATATACATATACACACACACAGTATATACATATACACACACACAGTATATACATATACACACACACAGTATATACATATACACACACACACAGTATATACATATACACACATACATATACACACACACAGTATATACATATACACACATACAGTATATACATATACACACATACAGTAGATAGTCAAAAAAAAAAACGTGAGACATTTACCTTGGCACTTCCTGCCGGGTACTGCACTCTAGGAGGAGACAAAGAGCACAGCACTGACTACTTTCACTTTTGACAAGCTCCTTCCCTGCACACTGTGCAGCTGACGATCGTGAAACTCATCATATCATATCAAAGAGTAGAGGGGGCCCTCAAGGGCCCCCTGCAGCAAGGGGCCCGGTCACCATGGCGATCTCAGCACCCCTATAATTACGCCACTGGTTAGGATGTCATAGAATTGTTTATAATACTCCCCCGTCAGTCCGTCGGGACCGGGCGCTTTACCGGATGGTAAGGAGTCAATGGCAGTTCTAATTTCTTGGTCAGTGAATGGAGCATTAAATGTGTCAAGTTGGGACTGTGTCAGCATAGGCAGATTGAGGTTGCAGCGGAATCGATTGATTCCTTCCTGTGTGGGTTGTGGGGTGAGGGAATCATTTTTCAGATTTTACAGATCACCGTAGTAGGCGCTGAATGCATCGGCAATGTCTTGGGGATTGGCCAGGAGTTGGTGTGAGTGAGGATGGAATAGTCGTGTGATTTTGGATTTTACTCGTCTGCCCTTAAGACGTTGAGCTAGTTGCTTCCCTGCTTTGTTAGAGGTAGAGTAGGAGGAGGCCTTCAGTTTCCTGTGAAGGAATTCATAGGAGTGTAGTAATAGAGTCCTAAGCTCTTGTCTAAGAGAGAATAATTGATTCGTTTTGGGGTCGCGAGGATCAGTTTTGTGTCTCAGTTCTAGATCAGCTATTTGGGCAGTCAGGTCATCAAGTCGTTGCGTCCTCTTTTTTTTGTGGTAGGAGCTAAGTTTGATCAGTACACCTCTCACATAAGCTTTATGTGCACTCCACACCACGGCAGGGTCGGAAACGGAGCCCTTGTTTATGGTGATATAATCCTTGAGAGAAGCAGAGATCTCTGCTGCATAGGCGTTTTGTTGAATAATGTAGTTGTTTGCTCGCCACACGAATAAGCCACGCTGTGGACAGGAATCCTCAAACGTGACAGATATTGGGGCGTGATCCGACCATGTCATGGTGTGGATTTCGGAATTACAGATCCTCTGCAAAGACCATTTATCTGTTAAAAACAAATCAATCCTAGAGTACGTGGAATGACTAGAAGAGAAAAATATGTAGTCTCGTTCAGAACCATGGTGGCAGCGCCACACATCATACAGATCATTTTTGGGGATAAAACGTTTTAGAGGGGAGTCACATCTCTTTGCTGCCGAGGTGGAGTCCATTGAGATGTCTGGGACCAGGTTGAAGTCACCACACAACACTACACGACCTTTCCAAATTGTATTAATCTTGCGCATTATTTTCCTTAGAAATGGCATCTGGTGGGAGTTCGGAGCATATAGATTAACTAGGGTGTACAGGGTTCGGTTAATGTTAGAAATAAGAATTACAAAACGCCCTTCTGGGTCCAGGATGAAATCTATGAGTTGAAAGTCCACTGTGTCCCTAATGGCGATCATGACTCCTCTAGTCTTAGTGGAGTGGGAAGCATGGAATATGTGGGGGAATTTGTTATGCTTGCATAAGGAAATGGATGTAGGTAGTAGGTGAGTCTCTTGTATACAGAGGACATCACTGTGGAGATCTACAGCAGTCCTCCACAGTGAGTGACGTTTGGCTGGGTGATTTAGCCCATTGGCATTAAGGGAGAGAATAGTGAACGGCATCCTGAGATCGTGTAGGTGGCAAGGATATAAAGAGGCACTTACAGTCAGGTGTTGTAGATCACAGCTGAGAACGTTCAGTAGCGATGGTGAGTGTTAGGCTGGTGGCAGACCAGGGATCTGGTGACAATGAGAGTCGTTAGGCTGCGGATAGAGTGATACGTTATTCAAAAGGAGAAAAAAAAAATCATCAAGTGTAACCAGATGTATACAGAAAAGAAAAAAGAAACATTTTTAGTAACAGCTGAGAGAGAAAACTGCGAAGTGATCGTAAGTGGGCTATCACAGTTGACCTGCGTTCTTAGTGGGCAGGCAAGGTGAAGAGGGGGTGTCTAGCACCATGCAAACCTCTAGGCGGGGGTAAAAAACAGTTAGTAGGTACCGAAAGTCAAACAAGAAACAGGAATATCAACTGGTGCAGAACTCAGGGGAACTTCAGAGTGTTGTAGTGATCGGCCACATAAAACGTTGAAACTGCTTCTTCAGGTGTAGCTTCCATCTGTGGACCTGCAGGATGTATTTGATCTTTTTTCAAGAGGTGCAGGTTTGGGGGGTTCCAGTATTATACCCCAAGTATGTAGTAGGTGCATGCCTTTCCCAAGGTCCTTGACGACGTGAGTTTGGCCATTTCTTGTGATGAGAAGGGTGGCAGGGTATCGCCATTTGTATGGTAGCTTGTGATTCTGGAGCCCCTTGGTGATAGGGTTCAGTTGGCGGCGTTGTTGGAGGGTGAACTTAGAGAGATCAGGAAAAAATTGGACTCCTGTGAAAGGAGCCGGTAGCGGCATTTTCGCCTTGAATGAATGAATGAATGACTTGTATAGCGCAACGCATGCGAACTGAATCGCCTCTGGGCGCTTTTTCCAGCCAGTGTCTGCTTGGCTGATGTGGTAATTTTTACCCTGTAGGATCATGACATGCTAGGGACATACAGTCATACACAACATAGATACATATATACTGGGTAATATTTGAAGTCCAATTTACCTACCAGCATGTCTTTGGAGGGTGGGAGGAAACCCCCGGAGGAAACCCACGCAGACACAGGGAGAACATGCAAACTCCAGGCAGATGGTGTCGTGGTCGGGATTCGAACCAGCGAACCTTTTTGCTGCTAGGCGAAAGTGCTATTCACTGCACCACTGTGCTGCCCATAACAGTTGGCCCCCTTGGCCTTGGCCCCCATTAACAGTTGTTCTTTAGTGTGGTAGAAGTGGACCCTCATTAATATGTCTCTGGGCACCGATGCAGCCAGGTGGGCAGGCTTTGCGATTCTATGGATCCTGTCAATGATAATATCCCTTGGGGAAGCGTCAGGAATAATAATATGCATCAGCTCTTTGGCATACTTATTCAGATCCGTAGGCAGTACAGACTCAGGGACCCCGCGTAATTTAATGTTATTGCGGCGAGATCTGTCTTCTAAATCTGCCAGTTTGGCGTGGAGCCAGGTCTGCTCTTCCTTAACCTCTTCATAGCAATCAACAACATCATTAACAGTGGATGTACAATCAGCGAGGCCTCTCTCTACATTAGACACTCTGTCGTCAAGAGAGTGTATATCAGATGTGATTTTAGTTAACAATGAGGAGAGATCCGTCATAAGGGATGTTTGTAGGGAGAGTAACATGTCTTTTAAGGTTGTGTCCATCACAGGTTGGCCTGAGGTGGGGAAGGACGCCATGGATGAGTGTAGGGCCTGGTTAGAGAGAAGGGGATTGAAAGCCTGGGCCTCGATTTGTGAGTGCAGCGGCTGCTGCAGCGGCGTGTCAAGCCGCATTTTTGCCTTTGCTGGGCTGCCAGGGAGGGTGTCACTGTCCGGGGGGTAGGGGGCTCGATCTAGGGTACCTGTATCAGGCGAATCTTCCGGGTATTCACCCAGGAGGTCTGTGTAGGAGCCGCGCTGCGTGGACGGGACGGCGCCATCTTGGTTCCCTCTGTTCCTCCCCGCTGGCTTGTAAGCAAACTCAGTGATTTTCTGGGGCTTGTGCTCGGTCAATCTCTTTCGGGATGCGCTCATGGTGTTCCCCGGTGTGTGCTCTCTGTGGATTGGTCGTGGATGGAGCAAGCATTGCGGCCGTAGTCATTGGATTGTGTCCCCAGTCTGCAGAGCAAAGTGCTTAAGCGTCCATCGCTGTCTCTGGCCGGCCACGCCCCCCTGTTTTTCTTAAACTTGGGAATTTTCAAAGCTGTTATATCTTTGAGAACCATCTCCTTGAAAGTTTGGATAGAAGGGGCAAGGAAACTTGGTGGATTAAATAAGGAAGCGTTTGAAAAATGAGTGTGTCGAGTAGGGACAGCACTGCTAGTATTAGTCGAAGTTTTGTTAGATTGTAAAACTTCTAATTCTATCGGTTGGACCCTGATTGAGGAAGATGTTTGACTCGAGGATCCTATAGGGTTAAGTAAAAAATGCCTTTTGATATTCATTTTTCGATCCTAGTTGGCTAAGTGCTGTCCCTAAGGGGCAATTTCAATGAATCAGGAGAAATTGCACTACCTTAGTGAACTATCAACAAGCGCACAGAGATTTTTGGAAAAAGGCTACTCAGAGACAAGCATTGAAAGTACGATCAAAATGGTCAATGATATGGATCGTAACCAGATGCTTATAAAAACAGGCAGAACTAACCAGGTGTCGGATAATCGCTTTGGCTGCTCAATGATTACAAGCTACTCCAATCAACACTTTTTGTCAATTTTTTTTTGCAAAATACTGCAATATTCTAAAAAATTCAAGATTTTAGGTCCTGCTATCCCAGACCTTACAGTTGTCATATTTAAGGGAGAACCTGCCTTACGTCAAAAGATATCCCCTAATATTATTGACCCTCCTCAAATAGTTTCTTTTTTTCAAACTATGAAAGTTTTTTTTTCCATGTCGAAAATGCAAAATATGTCAACCAAACTCTTTTAAAGGACGCAGATTATAAAACTTTTAATCCACACAGACAGATAAGGTTTATGACATTGATTCTTGTATTACATGCTCCAGCGAGTGTGTAATATACCTTATTCAGTGCCCATGCTCTAAACAATATATTGGCTGCACAAAGAGAGCTTTGCATATTCGCTTGGAAGAACATGTGGGGTACATAAGACGAGGGTTTCCTAAACATAACCTGTCCAAGCATTATGCTAAATGTCATAATTGAAAAATTGATGGTACCTGGTTTGTCCCCATTGAGAAACTCTGCCCACATTGGAGAGGCACCAATCGAGTCCGTTCTATATCCAAACTCGAAACGAGATGGATATTTGATATGCGATCCTATGTGCCTCATGGGTTAAATGTAGATTGGGACATAAATTGCTTTTTAAATAATGCCTAGTCAGCATGGCTTGCAGATTTAACATCGCATTTTTTAGACCAGGAAGCCCAGAGCCTATACCGGCAGGAGAAATAGGAGCAGCCGCTGTGCCTCCATTGTAACTTAACATCGCATACTACTCTCTCTGATCTCGTAAGTGCATAGATACTTAGCTATTAAATTAAATTTTTACGATATTATGCTATGGTCCCTTTTTCTTTTGTCTGATCGTACGAGACAGATACTTCACACACCTCACAGAGGGTCTGGAGGGAGACCAAAAATCAGCAGGCTTGTTGAGATCATTGTAATGGTGATCATATAGACAGCGTAAGGAGACTACAATACCACACTTTGGGCATCTTCCTGGTGGACGAAGCTCTCTCCATTCTCGCAATTTCCTCTCTTTGGGTGTTTACTCGGATTTAATCCCTTTAGGATTGATTCACTCTGCAAAGACTGATCTTTTTTATGTTCCTTATTTCAGTGGGACTTTCTTTCATTCACCTATGTTTTTTTTATGTCACTTTCCACTGACTTTTGCACATGAATTGTGCTTATGAACTGTTATTATAAGATTACTTTTTTCACTGTTATATATAGGAATTATTCAATGTATTTTCTTCACTTGAGCGCTGTACTGTTTTTTCACATGCTTTTAGGAATTTTTGTATCGCAAATTTTTTGGTACTGGCAGCTATCTATTTTGTTTTTCACATATCATTTGTGGATTACACTTCAAATACTTTTTAGCACCGTGTTTTCCTCTTGGAGTTTTTTTTTTTGGTATAATAACAAACCATCATCCAATGTGCAAGTGTTTGCTCTAACCACATTGTAATGTACTTGCCCTGTCAATCTTCATTTTTTCCACTCTTGTCAAACTACTATTTGTGTAAAGATGTATATGCAGATCCTTTATTAAAAAAAGACAACAGTAATTTAAATAAAAAGCAAATGGAACTAATTCCCAGGAATTAATCAATAGGAAGCCTCCAGCATCTCCTTTTTAAAGAATTATTACATACCTGAAATCCTGCACTGCAGCCATCAGGACATTCTTCTTTTAAGTAGTACTGACAGTGTGAATACTCGCATCATGCTGATCTCTCTCTACGAGGCTCCTTCGTCCTGTCTGTTCATAGGCTGGCGGAAAAATGCGCTGACTTCATTGGCTGCGCGGCAGGTGGGCTGGGCAGAGGCTGTGCAGGAGTCAGGATCGGATCTTCTCGGGTATTTACGGAATTGCGCAAGTGCGCAAGTGCGCAGTTCTGACCCCGAGCCGATCGCTGCCATTTTTACTGGCACCTTTCCTTTACTACGAACTTTAAGGTACAGGGAAAATATGCCTTATTTTAACGAACTGTCTCTACGTACGGTTGGCAACACTGACACAGGGTGGATGTGGATCACCAATTAACAAGCAGCGTCTCCAGCTCTCACACTCAATCCCACAGAGCCAGCAAGAGACCAAATCAGGATAGAAGCAAAACCCTTGTTGGCAATCACAGAAGTCAGTTGTTTCTTGTAGTTGGCCACCAGGTTTGCACACATCTCAGGAGGGATTTTGTCCCACTCCTCATTGCAGATCCTCTCCAAGTCATTAAGGTTTCGAGACTGATGTTTGGCAAGTCGAACCTTCAGATCACTCCACATATTTTCTATGGGTTAAAGGTCTGGAGACTGGCTAGACCACTCTGGGACCTTAATGTGCTTCTACTTGAGCCTCTTCTTTGTTGCCATAGCCGTGTGTTTTTGGTCATTGTCATGCTGGAAATACCCATCCATGACCCATTTTCAGTGCCCTGGCTGAGAGAAGGAGATTCTCACCCAAGCTTTTAATAGTAAATAAGGACATGTGTTCCAGTGCATTTAGGTGCATTTTGATGGGTTTTACCACGTTCCAGTATAGAAGAAAAAAAGATGCAGCTACTTTTTCTGGAAAGCATGGGAAACCACTGCACTGACATGAACTATGCCATTGAAAACCCATTAAAACCTACTATCTATGAGTATTTGATGCAGAAAAAAAAACCACACTGGACTGCATGTGGTGTCAACTGGCCCTGAAGGCATCAGCATACCAAGACATTTTGGATAATTTCATGCTCCCAACTTTGTGGGAACAGTTTGGGGAAGGCCCCTTCCTGTTCCAACATGACTGCACACCAGTGCACAAAGCAAGTTCCATAAAGACATGGATGAGCGAGGTTGAGGAACTTGACTGGCCTGCACAGTCCTGACCTCAAGCTGATAGAACACCTTTGGGATGAATTAGGGTAGAGACTGTGAGCCAGGTCTTCACTCCAACATCAGTGCCTGACCTTACAAATGCGCTTCTAGATGAATGTTCAAACACACCAATAAACCTTGTGGACAGCCTTGCCAGAAGAGTTGAAGCGGTTATAGCTGCTGTAACTGAATGAACCGTGACAACCAGAGACTTTGGAAGGATGAGAGATACTCTTGTGCCAGCGGCACTAATAACTCCTGGGTCTAAGTCCACCCTGTGCCCTTTTGGGCGTAGGGTGGCTAATAAAATCATACTCCATGTATTACATGAGATGGGACATTATTGATACTTCATATGGCAGGATACTGAGATACTAAGGTGTTCCTACTAGACATCTGCTTTTAAAATGCTAAGTAACCCGGCTTGTGAAAGACATTTCATTGTGTAGAGTTGTTAATCCAGGTCTGCTCCAAAGACCTTTTCATTGTGTGATAAAACTGTTTAAAGCCCTGTGTTAACATCTCTCTTCAGATGTATTGAATTAGCATGTCAATTGTATTCTATTTGAATTCTATTGATAAAGGAATGTGATAGATCTTGTCAGTATCGGTGCCGAAATGTCCGATACTAATTAATAATTATCCCCAGTGTGTGAATAGGGGGGTTGAGATTGCATTGTCCTGTGATTAACTTTAACATGCTGTACTAGATATATAAGCAAGCTAAGAAACCAATAAAGTATTCATTCATTTTGGAAACCAGAGAGAACGGAGCTTGTGTCTCGTCTTTATTCTGGGAAATGGAATAGATCATGTATGCAGGATTGTCGCAGTGTGTCGGATAAGCTTGTCGTGGGTGGATGGAAGGTTGTAAACGGTGGTGACCGTTACAGCTGCAAAGGGTGGGCCAACCCAATATTGAACCCTACGGACTAAGACTGTGAGTGTGTGTGTTGCCTTGTACACACAATCAGAATTTCTGATGAAAAGTCAGATGGAATTTTTTCATCGGATATTCCGACCGTGTGCGTTGTGCACCCCATCGGAAATTTACGACAGACATGTTCTTTTTTTTTTCCGATGCAAACAATCTCTATCACAAATTCCGATCGTCTGTATGGAACTCCGACGGAGAAAAAACCCACGCATGCTCAGAATTAAGTCGACGCATTCTCGGAAGCATTGAACTTAATTTTTTGTTCGGCTCGTCGTAGTGTTGTACGTCACCGCATTTTGGTAGGTCGAGATTTGGTGTGACAGTGTGTATGCAAGACAGCTTGAACGGAATTCCGTCAGAAAAATCCATCATGCCGCGTACACACGATCACTTTTTGTGATGAAAAAAAACGTCATTTTATCTCACGAAACAAAACAACGTTTTTCAAACTTCATTTTCCACAACGACGTTGCATACACACCATCGTTTTTCAACAAAGCTCTAGCAAAGCGTGGTGACGTACACCACGTTCCACGGCACTCTGTTCCATTGAAGCTCCATCTCATAACTTGCTTCTGAGCATGCACGGGTTTTAAAAACGTTGTATCCAACATCGTTTTGCCCACACACCATCACATTTTATGACACAAAAAACGACACAAAAAATTCAAGCATGTTCGAATTTTTTTTTTTAAGATATAAAACAAAAGTTTTGCCCACACACAGTGATTTTAAATGACGTTTTTGAAAACGTCGTTTTTTTTCATCACAAAAAGTGATCGTGTGTACGCGGCATCAGAGTTTATGCTGACGGAAATTCAGATCGTGTACAAGTGTGTGTGTGAATACCTTTGGCAATAATATTAACCGTTGTGGCCCTACGACCCGAGTCAGATATGGATCACATAAACATGCAACAAGATTTGCAACATAAATAGACCTGAAGTATACCCTGGTCATCTGGTCGGTATGCCAAGAAAAGGGGGGCATACCCAAGATAAGTAATGGGTGATTATGAAGGATGTGCTGAGCAGTGAGCTGAAAAAGGGAAGGGAGGGAGAGTATTGCACACTGGAATCGACAAGGAGCATGGGAGAGTGGGCTGCTTAAATACCCTCTGGGCTCCCCCCATAAATTTAGGCCACCATACTGGCCTTCCTATTTATGGTCAAGGCCCTACGACTGAGTCAGATATGGGTGACAAACACACAAGACTTACAAAATTTGAAGTAGGCCCTGGTCGGTATGCCAAGAAAAGGGGGTAAAAACTCTCAGGTAGGGGAGTAACTCTTTATTGGTCCTATTGTTATTAAGACAGTTTGGTAAAGGCTTGTGCTATTTCCACCTGAGGATTTGGGATGTACAGTGCGGAAAATAAGTATTTGAACACCCTGCTATTTTGCAAGTTCTCCCACTTGGAAATCATGGAGGAGTCTGAAATTGTCATCGTAGGTGCATGTCCACTGTGAGAGACATAATCAAAAAAAAAAAAAATTCCAGAAATCACAATGTATCATTTTTTTAAACTATTTATTTGTATGATACAGCTGCAAAATAAGTATTTGAACACCTGAGAAAATCAATGTTAATATTTGGTACAGTAGCCTTTGTTTGCAATTACAGAGGTCAAACGTTTCTTGTAGTTTTTCACCAGGTTTGCACACACTGGAGGAGGGATTTTGGCCCACTCCTCCACACAGATCTTCTCTAGATCAGTCAGGTTTCTGGGCTGTCGCTGAGAAACACAGAGTTTGAGCTCCCTCCAAAGATTCTCTATTGGGTTTAGGTCTGGAGACTGGCTAGGCCACGCCAGAACCTTGATATGCTTCTTACAGAGCTTCTTACAGAGCCACTCCTTGGTTATCCTGGCTGTGTGCTTCGGGTCATTGTCATGTTGGAAGACCCAGCCTCGACCCATCTTCAAAGCTCTAACTGAGGGAAGGAGGTTGTTGCCCAAAATCTCACAATACATGGCCCCGGTCATCCTCTCCTTAATACAGTGCAGTCGCCCTGTCCCATGTGCATAAAAACACCCCCAAAGCATGATGCTACCACCCCCATGCTTCACAGTAGGGATGGTGTTCTTGGGATGGTACTCATCATTCTTCTTCCTCCAAACACGGTTAGTGGAATTATGACCAAAAAGTTCTATTTTGGTCTCATCTGACCACATGACTTTCTCCCATGACTCCTCTGGATCATCCAAATGGTCATTGGCAAACTTAAGACAGGCCTTGACATGTGCTGGTTTAAGCAGGGGAACCTTCCGTGCCATGCATGATTTCAAACCATGACGTCTTAGGCCTCGTACACACGATCGGACATATCCGATGAAAACGGTCCGCGGACCGTTTCCATCGGATATGTCCGATCGGGAGTTTGATCCGATGGCGTGTACACACCATCGGATCAAATTCCCCGCCGCCGGACGGCGCGGTGACGTGGCGGTGACGTCACCGCACCAGGAAGTTAAACACTTCCGCGCATGCGCCGAATCCTTTCGGCGGCGGCAGTGGGGGACGACATGTCTGCTGGTAAGTGTACTAACCAGCAGACATGTCGGGCGGACAGATTCCCACCGGATAGATTTCAAAGCATGCTTTGAAATCTGTCGGGTGGAGAAATCTGTCCGCTAGCCCATACACACGAGCGGAGATGTCTGCTGAATCGGTCCATCGGACCGTTTTCAGCGGACATATCCCCTCGTGTGTACGAGGCCTTAGTGTATTACCAACAGTAACCTTGGAAACGGTGGTCCCAGCTCATTTCAGGTCATTGACCAGCTCCTCCCGTGTAGTCCTGGGCTGATTTCTCACCTTTCTTAGAATCATTGAGACCCCACGAGGTGAGATTTTGCATGAAGCCCCAGTCCGAGGGAGATTGACAGTCATGTTTAGCTTCTTCCATTTTCTAATGATTGCTCCAACCTTTTTTCACCAAGCTGCTTGGCAATTTCCCCGTAGCCCTTTCCAGCCTTGTGGAGGTGTACACTTTTGTCTCTAGTGTCTTTGGACAGCTCTTTGGTCTTGGCCATGTTAGTAGTTGGATTCTTACTGATTGTATGGGGTGGACAGGTGTCTTTATGCAGCTAATGACCTCAAACAGGTGCATCTAATTTAGGATAATAAATGGAGTGGAGGTGGGCATTTTAAAGGCAGACTAACAGGTCTTTGAGGGTCAGAATTCTAGCTGATAGACAGGTGTTCAAATACTTCTTTGCAGCTGTATCATAAAAATAAATAGTTAAAAATTCATAAATTGTGATTTCTGGAAAAAAAAAATTGATTATGTCTCTCACAGTGGACATGCACCTACGATGACAATTTCAGACCCCTCCATGATTTCCAAGTGGGAGAACTTGCAAAATAGCAGGGTGTTCAAATACTTATTTTCCGCACTGTATGTGGCAAAACAAGCAGACTTCCATCTGCCTATATGTTCTTAAGAACATGGTCTGGTACTCCATGCTGGGATGCAGCAGAGGCTGCTCCAATCCGGAAGGAATGTCCAAAGAACTGGCCAGGGTCAAGACCCAAATTGACTGAAAGGAACTTCATTTTCCACAACGACGTTGCATACACACCATCGTTTTTCAACAAAGCTCTAGCAAAGCGTGGTGACGTACACCACGTTCCACGGCACTCTGTTCCATTGAAGCTCCATCTCATAACTTGCTTCTGAGCATGCACGGGTTTTAAAAACGTTGTATCCAACATCGTTTTGCCCACACACCATCACATTTTATGACACAAAAAAAACGACACAAAAAATTCAAGCATGTTCGAATTTTTTTTTTTAAGATATAAAACAAAAGTTTTGCCCACACACAGTGATTTTAAATGACGTTTTTGAAAACGTCGTTTTTTTTCATCACAAAAAGTGATCGTGTACGCGGCATCAGAGTTTATGCTGACGGAAATTCAGATCGTGTACAAGTGTGTGTGTGAATACCTTTGGCAATAATATTAACCGTTGTGGCCCTACGACCCGAGTCAGATATGGATCACATAAACATGCAACAAGATTTGCAACATAAATAGACCTGAAGTATACCCTGGTCATCTGGTCGGTATGCCAAGAAAAGGGGGGCATACCCAAGATAAGTAATGGGTGATTATGAAGGATGTGCTGAGCAGTGAGCTGAAAAAGGGAAGGGAGGGAGAGTATTGCACACTGGAATCGACAAGGAGCATGGGAGAGTGGGCTGCTTAAATACCCTCTGGGCTCCCCCCATAAATTTAGGCCACCATACTGGCCTTCCTATTTATGGTCAAGGCCCTACGACTGAGTCAGATATGGGTGACAAACACACAAGACTTACAAAATTTGAAGTAGGCCCTGGTCGGTATGCCAAGAAAAGGGGGTAAAAACTCTCAGGTAGGGGAGTAACTCTTTATTGGTCCTATTGTTATTAAGACAGTTTGGTAAAGGCTTGTGCTATTTCCACCTGAGGATTTGGGATGTACAGTGCGGAAAATAAGTATTTGAACACCCTGCTATTTTGCAAGTTCTCCCACTTGGAAATCATGGAGGAGTCTGAAATTGTCATCGTAGGTGCATGTCCACTGTGAGAGACATAATCGAAAAAAAAAAAATTCCAGAAATCACAATGTATCATTTTTTTTAACTATTTATTTGTATGATACAGCTGCAAAATAAGTATTTGAACACCTGAGAAAATCAATGTTAATATTTGGTACAGTAGCCTTTGTTTGCAATTACAGAGGTCAAACGTTTCTTGTAGTTTTTCACCAGGTTTGCACACACTGGAGGAGGGATTTTGGCCCACTCCTCCACACAGCTCTTCTCTAGATCAGTCAGGTTTCTGGGCTGTCGCTGAGAAACACAGAGTTTGAGCTTCCTCCAAAGATTCTCTATTGGGTTTAGGTCTGGAGACTGGCTAGGCCACGCCAGAACCTTGATATGCTTCTTACAGAGCTTCTTACAGAGCCACTCCTTGGTTATCCTGGCTGTGTGCTTCGGGTCATTGTCATGTTGGAAGACCCAGCCTCGACCCATCTTCAAAGCTCTAACTGAGGGAAGGAGGTTGTTGCCCAAAATCTCACAATACATGGCCCCGGTCATCCTCTCCTTAATACAGTGCAGTCGCCCTGTCCCATGTGCATAAAAACACCCCCAAAGCATGATGCTACCACCCCCATGCTTCACAGTAGGGATGGTGTTCTTGGGATGGTACTCATCATTCTTCTTCCTCCAAACACGGTTAGTGGAATTATGACCAAAAAGTTCTATTTTGGTCTCATCTGACCACATGACTTTCTCCCATGACTCCTCTGGATCATCCAAATGGTCATTGGCAAACTTAAGACAGGCCTTGACATGTGCTGGTTTAAGCAGGGGAACCTTCCGTGCCATGCATGATTTCAAACCATGACGTCTTAGGCCTCGTACACACGATCGGACATATCCGATGAAAACGGTCCGCGGACCGTTTCCATCGGATATGTCCGATCGGGAGTTTGATCCGATGGCGTGTACACACCATCGGATCAAATTCCCCGCCGCCGGACGGCGCGGTGACGTGGCGGTGACGTCACCGCACCAGGAAGTTAAACACTTCCGCGCATGCGCCGAATCCTTTCGGCGGCGGCAGTGGGGGACGACATGTCTGCTGGTAAGTGTACTAACCAGCAGACATGTCGGGCGGACAGATTCCCACCGGATAGATTTCAAAGCATGCTTTGAAATCTGTCGGGTGGAGAAATCTGTCCGCTAGCCCATACACACGAGCGGAGATGTCTGCTGAATCGGTCCATCGGACCGTTTTCAGCGGACATATCCCCTCGTGTGTACGAGGCCTTAGTGTATTACCAACAGTAACCTTGGAAACGGTGGTCCCAGCTCATTTCAGGTCATTGACCAGCTCCTCCCGTGTAGTCCTGGGCTGATTTCTCACCTTTCTTAGAATCATTGAGACCCCACGAGGTGAGATTTTGCATGAAGCCCCAGTCCGAGGGAGATTGACAGTCATGTTTAGCTTCTTCCATTTTCTAATGATTGCTCCAACCTTTTTTCACCAAGCTGCTTGGCAATTTCCCCGTAGCCCTTTCCAGCCTTGTGGAGGTGTACACTTTTGTCTCTAGTGTCTTTGGACAGCTCTTTGGTCTTGGCCATGTTAGTAGTTGGATTCTTACTGATTGTATGGGGTGGACAGGTGTCTTTATGCAGCTAATGACCTCAAACAGGTGCATCTAATTTAGGATAATAAATGGAGTGGAGGTGGGCATTTTAAAGGCAGACTAACAGGTCTTTGAGGGTCAGAATTCTAGCTGATAGACAGGTGTTCAAATACTTCTTTGCAGCTGTATCATAAAAATAAATAGTTAAAAATTCATAAATTGTGATTTCTGGAAAAAAAAAATTGATTATGTCTCTCACAGTGGACATGCACCTACGATGACAATTTCAGACCCCTCCATGATTTCCAAGTGGGAGAACTTGCAAAATAGCAGGGTGTTCAAATACTTATTTTCCGCACTGTATGTGGCAAAACAAGCAGACTTCCATCTGCCTATATGTTCTTAAGAACATGGTCTGGTACTCCATGCTGGGATGCAGCAGAGGCTGCTCCAATCCGGAAGGAATGTCCAAAGAACTGGCCAGGGTCAAGACCCAAATTGACTGAAAGGATCCTGATGTGCCTGATAAATTGGTTGCCACTCAGGGGGCCGGTTGGAAAGGGTGGCAACAGGCTACCACTGCTTGGCTGGGTAAATGGGACAGTAGTCGAACGAAAACCGTCACTGAGCACCAGGCGTTCTTAGTCTGAAACAGGCTGATGTCAACCCCGGGCCCGGTTTGTTGAGTTTTGGAGACTGTAAGATGAAGGACGTAATGGTTTAAGAGTGTCAGGTCAGGTGACGTCTGAGCAGTATTTGACTGCCGGTGCCATTAAAGGTAAATTCACTAGGCCGCAAAAAAAGCATAGAAGGCCAAATAAATGGCCGCTTGGATGAAAAAACTGGGCAATACCCCCGAAGGGAAGGCATGTAAGGATTGTAGACATGTCCCTAAAGATGGCACTTGTGATTGTAAGGCGTTTATCACTGGCTACGGGCTGACGCTTCTAGATGCCTCGTAGGGATGGATCTGACTGCATGGGCCGTGAACACTGATGGCTTACTGGGGTCCTCCAAGTACAGAAAATGCTGGACGCTGGCTAGGTATAGCATGAAGTATTGTAAGAAAGAGCCAGCTGCGTGTGGCAATACGATATGAAGGCTAAGATGTGTCAAACGTCACCTGTCGCTGCTTTGGGGCAAGAGGCTAAAAACCTGCAGTAAGTGTTCCAAGCAGTGCAATAGGCCTTCAAGCGTGTTGCGGGCAAAAGAGTGATTAATGAGATGGGTTGCTTTGGCAAGATGTGACTTTAGTCCATCATCAGCAATGACCAGTGTGGGACAGGAGTAGTCGTTGGGTCAGCTTCAGGTTCCTGCTGTAAAAACAAAAAGTTCAATTGAAACGAGAGCATCTGCTGCGACATTGCATTTGCCTGGAACATGCTTGCAGTGAACATTGAACTGGTGATGGAGTGACAACTGCACCAGTCTGCGCAAGAAGGACATGATGCTGAGTGATTTGGACCTGCCTTTATTGATGATGTCGGCCGTGGCCGGAGTGTAGTGAAGACCACCGTTTGTCCTGTTCAAGTGTGGCCACAGAGCTGGGCAGATGAATTATAGGATACAGCTCAAATAGAGAGGAGGTCTGGATGAAACCAGGAATTAAGAGGATTTCTGGGGGCCAATGTTCAGCGAACCAGTGGCAGCCAAAAGTAGCCACGAAGCCCTTAGAGGCTGCGGCGTACATGACCACCTGAGATGACTGAGCTGATGGGATAAACATTGCAATGCCATTCCTGTTTCCCGTTTGTGAGGAACTTGTCCCACATGGCCAGTGGCGTAACTAGAACCTTCAGGGCCCCGATGCAAGAAACCATGAAGGGCCCCCCCTGACAGGGCTCTTTTCTCCGAGCCCGGTGGTGGAACAGGACCCGGTTGCAAGTGGGTGGCTGCATATACAGGGAGTGCAGAATTATTAGGCAAATGAGTATTTTGACCACATCATCCTCTTTATGCATGTTGTCTTACTCCAAGCTGTATAGGCTCGAAAGCCTACTACCAATTAAGCATATTAGGTGATGTGCATCTCTGTAATGAGAAGGGGTGTGGTCTAATGACATCAACACCCTATATCAGGTGTGCATAATTATTAGGCAACTTCCTTTCCTTTGGCAAAATGGGTCAAAAGAAGGACTTGACAGGCTCAGAAAAGTCAAAAATAGTGAGATATCTTGCAGAGGGATGCAGCACTCTTAAAATTGCAAAGCTTCTGAATTGTGATCATCGAACAATCAAGCGTTTCATTCAAAATAGTCAACAGGGTCGCAAGAAGCATGTGGAAAAACCAAGGCGCAAAATAACTGCCCATGAACTGAGAAAAGTCAAGCGTGCAGCTGCCAAGATGCCACTTGAAACCAGTTTGGCCATATTTCATAGCTGCAACATCACTGGAGTGCCCAAAAGCACAAGGTGTGCAATACTCAGAGACATGGCCAAGGTAAGAAAGGCTGAAAGACGACCACCACTGAACAAGGCACACAAGCTGAAATGTCAAGACTGGGCCAAGAAATATCTCAAGACTGATTTTTCTAAGGTTTTATGGACTGATGAAATGAGAGTGAGTCTTGATGGGCCAGATGGATGGGCCCGTGGCTGGATTGGTAAAGGGCAGAGAGCTCCAGTCCGACTCAGACGCCAGCAAGGTGGAGGTGGAGTACTGGTTTGGGCTGGTATCTCTAAAGATGAGCTTGTGGGGCCTTTTCGGGTTGAGGATGGAGTCAAGCTCAACTCCCAGTCCTACTGCCAGTTTCTGGAAGACACCTTCTTCAAGCAGTGGTACAGGAAGAAGTCTGCATCCTTCAAGAAAAACATGATTTTCATGCAGGACAATGCTCCATCACACGCGTCCAAGTACTCCACAGCGTGGCTGGCAAGAAAGGGTATAAAAGAAGAAAAACTAATGACATGGCCTCCTTGTTCACCTGATCTGAACCCCATTGAGAACCTGTGGTCCATCATCAAATGTGAGATTTACAAGGAGGGAAAACAGTACACCTCTCTGAACAGTGTCTGGGAGGCTGTGGTTGCTGCTGCACGCAATGTTGATGGTGAACAGATCAAAACACTGACAGAATCCATGGATGGCAGGCTTTTGAGTGTCCTTGCAAAGAAAGGTGGCTATATTGGTCACTGATTTGTTTTTGAATGTCAGAAATGTATATTTGTGAATGTTGAGATGTTATATTGGTTTCACTGGTAAAAATAAATAATTGAAATGGGTATATATTTGTTTTTTGTTAAGTTGCCTAATAATTATGCACAGTAATAGTCACCTGCACACACAGATATCCCCCTAAAATAGCTAAAACTAAAAACAAACTAAAAACTACTTCCAAAAATATTCAGCTTTGATATTAATGAGTTTTTAGGGTTCATTGAGAACATGGTTGTTGTTCAATAATAAAATTAATCCTCAAAAATACAACTTGCCTAATAATTCTGCACTCCCTGTAAAGTAACCGATTTCTCCAGTTCCCCCTGCTTCTCCTCCTCTCCCTCCTGCAGGCATTCAGGGGCTGTTACCATCAAATGCCACCACTGTGCCCATCAAATGCCGCCACTGTGCCTATCAAATGCCGCCACTGTGTCCATTAAATGCCAGTGTGCCATCACTGTGAATCCCACTGCCCGCTCGGCTGGCACATACCCTGTCTCGGTGAGGCAGCGGGTGACCGCCACAAGCGAGGTCCTCCACGCGTCTCCTGCCGTACTCATCTCCCTTTCTCTCCTCCTGATAACCGTCCAAAAGCCGCTCCTATCGTTTCAGCCAATCAGGTGACAGGTAATAGACCCGCACACCTGATTGGTGGAAAGGTGGTTCAACCCCCCCCCCCGCTGTAATTCAGGCACCCAGCGCCCGAAAAGGGGCCAGACATCTAAATATATCCATTGGTCATAGAGGGGGTAGCTGGAGAGAGGAGGCGGCACCCATGCGCCCTTATGGACGCACAGCCACTGATAAACACATGCACACTCACATACATACACATGCACACACACATGCATACATACATGCACACATTAGAGTGACCAGACATCCCCGGTTTCTGGGGACAGCCCCCGTATTGAGAACACAGTCCGCTGACCAAGTCTGTCCCCGGATTGGATTTAAACAGGGGCTTGGGCAATTTCAAAGACAGTCAGTGCAGAATAGAAAAAAAAATCTGAATTACACACCAGCCGCTCCTACTAGCTTGGGGGGGGGGGTGATTTTTTTCCATTATCTGTGCTCCTTTCTGATGATCATGCCTCTTCTGCCTTGGCTCAAGCCCCGGCCTGCTGCCTGCCTGCTCATCTCCTTGCCTTCCCCTGGTGGAGTGATCTTCCTCCGCTTCCCACCCAGTAGTAGCCAGTGCCCAGAGAGTGAGACTTGACAGGCTGTGAGGCGGGCGGTGGCGGCAGAGAGTCGCTGATTTTCACCATTACTAGTAAAAAAAAAAAAAAATATGTCCACCATTTATAAGATTTTACATGATACCCCTCAGATCACGGAGCAAACTCATTCTTACATGCGGAAATGGTCCCATGTTTTGAATAGACCCATCTCTTTACCCGAATGGAGGAGTATTTGGGAGGCTACTTCCAAAGTATCTAGATGTGTAGCTCAGAAGGAAACTGCCTATAAAATACTAATGTTTTGGTATAGGACCCCAGAATTTCTAGTGGCAAGGAAGCCGACACCCACTGGACAATGTTGGAGATGTGGTTCTTCCTTAGGCACCCACTATCACATATTCTGGGAGTGCCCTATGATTACACCCTATTGGTCTTAGTACATGCCCTTTTGGAAAAAGTTCTAGGTATTCCTATCCCCCTACACCCCTTATACCTCCTCCTGGGTTTACCCCTTCCAAAGATTCTATTAGAGGCCAAACGGGCTATCCCCCAATGCTGGCTAACTAACATTCCCCCATCTTTTACACAATTTCTGGCAGCTATGATAGACATACGTAGAATGGAACGCCTCACAGCTGTAATTGAAGACTCTTTAACTAGCTTTGACTCCATGTGGGGAAAATGGCATTCTTCTGAATATAACTCAGAGATTGCACAGGTAAATCTGAACTTGTGAGCTTGGGAAGTGGAGTGTCTCGATAAAACATGTGAACATATGACGCCTAGCCTATTATGAACTTTGTCTTATTGAATACTTTTTTTTTTCTTTTTGTACGTGTGACATGTTATGATTATTTCTCTCTCATTAGGAATGTATCCCTTTTGTTGACAGTTCTGTATGAATCTGTATAATGTTTATTCTTTTTGAAATATTAAATAAACAATTGAAAAAAAAAAATATGTCCCCGGATTTCCTTTTAAAGATCTGGTCACCTTACCATACATACGCGCACACACACATACATACATATGCACACACACATGCATACAACATACATATGCACACACACATGCATACATATTTACACACGTGCACACATACATATGCGCACACACATACATACGTGCACACACACATGCATGCATACGTGCACACACACATGCATGCATACGTGCACACACATACAGTACCAGGGGCGGACTGACCATTCGGGGACTGCCCAAGGGCCCCATGCCACTAGGGGGCCCCCATCAGGGTGTGTTTTTTTTTTAAATCCCCAAATTTTAGCTGCCTGCCTCTCCAGTACCTTTTCTTTTTTTTAAATCAGAAAAGGTTTTTATTGAAAATAGGCAGAAATAAAGTAACATACACAGACAGATCAACAATATCATGGTACAGCTTCACATTTTATACAGAACACGTGACAGTACAGAATTCGTATACAAAAATATATTTGGATCATAAAAGACATCTGGAGTGCATATAGGAAGAAATATTACCAGATATTTCCCTGTACAGCAAATGTCCCTCTCTCCTCATAAACATGACCTGACTGTGTCACCAGTAATCCTACATATTGGCAAAGAGCTTGAAACGAAAGGAAATCAAAGAGAGAGAAAAGATAAAGGAGAAAGGAAAACAGGCAAAACAAAACCAAAGCTGGAACAAAAAGTGAAGGTAATCCCACAGTCGGTCATGGCTCATAGAAGTCATTGCTTCCCCGGGTAATCTCTCTAGGGGTACCGCACACCATCCCACCCCCACCGCTCCTGCAGCTCCATTCTCTATAGCACATATCCCAAATTAAACTAAGCTAGACTAGCCCCCCCTTGTACTAATATATTAACCCTGTAGTAATCTATCTCTCACCAGTTCAAGAGGACCTAATCCCGGGGTATCTAACCAGGGTTGCCATATTCCATAAACTTCTTCAATACATTTCGGTGTTGGTACGTTAGTTTCTCGCGTATTAATAAGCTGTTGACTCGTTTCACCCACTGTCCACCTGTCGGTACCCTCGGAGTAATCCAAAGCCGCACAATTTCTTTGCGGGCAATATAGAGTGAACGTATAACAGCAATATGGCCATTAGGCGACAAATCGGGTAGCTCCAGGGCACCGAGCAGGCAGACAACTGGGTCCTGTAGAACAGGTATTTGAAATACAAGTGAGATGGTCTCCAGCACATACTTCCAGTACCGGAAGAGTTTTGGACACTTCCACATCATGTGAGAAGATCCCCGGGGTGTGCCTCGCATTTTGGACAGAGAGGGGTGACCCTGAGGCCCCATTTATATAGCCTAGCCGGGGTCCTGTACACCCTATGTAAGAGGTACAAATGTGACAATCTCTGTGACGCGGAGACCGAGACCTGGGGAGCAGACGTCAGGCACAATTCCCAAACATCTCCATCAATAGGCCCCAAATCCCGCTCCCACCCCCTCTTACAGGGAAGCTTACCCGTATCGTGGGTTAAATTGAGTAACTTTGCATATACCCTGGATATCAATCCTGCCTTTTCAGTTGTTGAGAGTACATCTCTCATCAGAGGGTGCACCATTTGGGCGAAAGGGGACAGTCTGTCTTCACATTGTATGGCATGTCTTAGTTGCAGATACTGGTAGAATTGACCGTTATGTAAATGAAATTCCTCTTTTAGGGCCGCGAAAGGTTTGAGTATTATACCTTCGTATAGTTGAGATATGTATTGAATTCCTGCCTCTTCCCATGAGCTGAACCCCTTAAGCTTAAAGAGTTCTCTATAGTATTTGTTCCTCCATATCGGAGTAAACTGACACACTGCCTTGAGTTTGAAGATAGCTCGAACATATTCCCAAAGTCTAATCAGTAAACTAATAGTGGGGAGGGCAGTGGGAAACTGTGTGAGGCCTGCTTCTAGATATACCAGAGCCGGGAGACTTGGATTCCCGGATACTATCAAAGACCTAATAGGGTCAGAATCATCCTCCTCCCCCCAATTGCACAGATGTTGAAGCTGCGAGGCTATAAAATAATTCCTGGCATGAGGGACCGCCATACCACCTTGGTCCTTCGCAAGTTGCAAAGAACGCAAGCTGATACGAGCTGGTTTATTGCCCCAGATCAATTCTCTGAACTGGGTATCTATACGTGTGAACCACCTGTGAGTTATCCATACCGGGGCATTGTGAAAAATATAAAGAAGCTGAGGGGCCCATATCATCTTAATTAAATTAACTCTGCCGGTAACGGTGAGTGGCAGCTTCCTCCAGACAGAGCACTTCAGCCGAAGTTTCTGCAACAATGGGGACAGGTTCTTATCCAGATACTGAGCAGGGTCCGGGGTTACCTGTACCCCTAAGTATCTAAATTCATTTACCACCTCAATATCTTGCGCACAGATCGGTAGGGGGCCCGGCAAAGGGTCCAGGGCATCAGGACTGACTTGTTCCAGTTGATGCTGAAACCCGACAGCCGACCAAAATCGGCTATCAGGTCCATCACCCCCTGCAGAGATCCCGCGGTGTCGCCCAGATATATCAGAGTATCATCCGCATAGAGTGAGACAACATCCTCTCTCGGTCCCCTGTGGAACCCAACTATATCCTGCGACCCCCTAATATGTATAGCCAGGGGCTCTAGGGCCAGGGCAAACAACAGGGGCGACAAAGGGCATCCCTGCCGAGTGCCTCTGGCAAGTCGGAACGAGTCTGACACATCTCCATTAATGCGCAGTCTCGCCGACGGGGCGCTGTATAGTAGTTGAACCCATTTCAAAAATGTGGGGCCTACCCCAAATTTAGTCAGCGTTTCCCATAAATAGGGCCATTCTACACTATCGAATGCTTTAGCCGCATCCAAAGAAAGGACGGCCCTATTGCCCGCGTTATCTGTGGGGATCTGCAGATTCAGAAAAAGCCTACGTAGATTCTGGGACGTAGATCGTGTAGGGATGAATCCAGACTGATCTCTATGAACCACTTTTTGGATGCAGCTAGCCAATCTATTCGCCAGAATCCTGGCAAGTAATTTAACGTCGAAAGTGAGCAGAGAAATTGGCCTATATGAATCTGGGGATAAAGCATCCTTGCCGGGTTTTAAAAGCACTATTATGAGGGCCTCGTTCATAGACGAAGGGAGAGATCCCGTCTCAAAGGCATGATTGTACACTTTAAGCAGAACTGGAAGAAGTTGGGCCGAGTACCGTTTGTAGACTTCGGATGGTAACCCGTCAGCTCCCGGAGCCTTACCATTTTTTGCATGTGCCAAAGCTTCAACAGTTCCTCCTCGGTCAACGGGGCATTAAGCACAGCAGCATCCGAAGTGGACAAACAGGGCAAAGGGTATCTGTCTAGAAATGCGCCAATATCACTTCGGGAGGGCCTAACCTTGGATGAATAAACATCTTGAAAGAAGGTTTTAAAAACATTCATAATATCGTGAGTGGAATAACAGGGAATCCCATTAACCCCTAATATGGATACAATATGTGCGGATGATTGCTGCGATCTGGCTACTAGTGCCAGCATATGCCCTGTATTCTCACCCTCCTCAAAATGACTTTGTTGCAAAAAAAAACGTTTATTCTCAGCTAGTTGTAGAGAGAGATCTCTCAGCATAGACTGGGCAGCCAGCCACGTGCGTTTCGTATCATCTGTGGGATTGGCTACATATTTAGCTTCCGAGGCGCGGGCCTCCTCCAGGATTGACATCTCCCACTCTTTGGTGGAGGACTTGATCTGGGAAACCGCTCTGATAAACTGTCCTCTTAGAAAGGCCTTAGCCGTTTCCCAGACCACATCCAACCCCGCCGAGTCTAGGTTATGCCTAAAAAAAGTTTGTAGTAGATCAGGGATGGGGTCTGGTTCAGGAATAAGTGAGAGCCAAAAAGGGTTAAGTTTCCAGAGGGTGTTACCCCTACGCGCCCCAAAATGAACATCTATCGATAGGGGGGAGTGATCCGAGACCTGTCGGGGGTGATACTGTGAAGATTCTAACATTGCCATCAGTAAATCATTCCCCAACCCCAGATCAATTCTGGACAGGCCCCCCACCGAAGCAGATTGACAGGAGTACATAAGGGTATCTGGGTTGCGTGCCCGCCATACATCTATCAGGCCCATCTCCATGAGCAAACGAGCAAATGGGGTAGGGCCCGATTGCCTTTGCAGTTCCGGCCTCCCACGACTGGCCAATCTATCTTTGGTATGGTCTAGACAATTATTAAAATCCCCAAACACCAACACCGGTATGCCGGGAAGCGGGCAAGAAAATCTGTCAGCAATTTCAGGGTATTAGCGGAGAAAGGAGGGGAATATATAGTCCTGCAAGGATACATTTAGTCCCGTATAGTGAACATAGAGCAAAAACATACCGACCCTCTGGGTCAATTCGTACCTCTAATGCTGAAAATTGTACACCCCGTCTAACCAGGAGGCTCACTCCCCTCGAGTACACCGAGAATGTAGCATGGTATTGGTGCCCAAACTGCCGTTTTGCAAATTGAGGTGTAGAGGACGGGGAGAAGTGAGTCTCCTGCAGGCAAATGACATCCGCGCCCCAACCGCTTGATCGTGCGGAGCACAGCCAAGCGCTTAACAGGGCTGCCCAACCCCCTGACATTCCAGGACACAATTCTGGTTAGCTTAGACATTGTAGAGCATATACTGTTACAACAAGGATATACCGAGCAAGGACATATCTCCTGCAGTTAAGGTAGCAGGGGGCATTGGACCATAAAAACAGCATCATATCATTGAACACTTCTGGGGAACATAAAAATAATAAAAGGAAAAGAAAAACTTGGGGGGGGGGGGGCAACACAGTAGCGGTGGGAGTTTCAATTGGAGATGGATACAGGAGCATGCACAAGTAGCAGGTCGAAGGGGGGCCAGGGGCCCCAGTAACCATCTGGAATAATGGTGACGGTAATTCCTTCGTAGAGCCTTCATATAAGTATGAGTCCAGCAACAATAAACAAAAATAAAAAAACGAAGAAAAACACATTGAAGAATAACAGGCCAACATGGCCAAACTTGGGTGCCGCAGGGCAAAAGGAGGTCTGTACCAGACCATCATGGGGGCAGCAGTGGAAGCGCACCTAAGCGTCCAAACTTCTCAGCAGCTAGATCAGGTAACCCTGATGTCAGACAGAAGAAAACAAAAAAAGGGGGGGGAAGTCAAATCCTAGCACCTCTTCCGCCTTGGTAAAAGAAGGTAAGAATCAGGATAAGTTGAACAGTACATCACCCGTCTTGCTGTGCCCGGCGTTGGTTTCTGCTTTCCTTGATTGATCTTTCTTCTCGGTCCATCCATTGTGCGGCTGCAGAAGGTAAATCAAAAAAATGAACGGAGCCTAGTGCTTCTACTCTCAGTCGGGGGGGTATAGCATGGCATATTTGACATCTAGAGCTCTGAGGCGCCGTTTAACATCTAGGAACTTTGCGCGTTGCTTTTGTAACTCAGCAGAAAAATCAGGGAAGAAAGAAATTTTTGCGTTATCTACTCTCATGGCCTCCGGTTTAATCCTGGCGTTGTGAAGTATAGCATCTCTATCTTTGTAGTGAAGTAGCTTGAAAAGAAAAGGTCTCGGGGGGCCCCCGGTGGATAAGGCCTGGCAGGCACCCTGTGTGCCCTCTCCACAGAGAACAATGGAGTGAACACTTCCTTGCCAAATGCATTCACCAACCAGTTCTCAATAAATTCAACCGGATTTTTCCCTTCCGCTCTTTCGGGCAGACCCACCATCCTAACATTATTTCTTCTCATTCTGTTCTCTAACTCCTCCAAGCGAGATGAATGTTGTGTTAGAAGTGGTTGTTAAACGTGAGATCCCTCTGCATGGGAGCCATGTCATCCTCAATGGAGCTCACTCTACCTTCCACTGCAGAGGTCCTTTCCCTCAACTTTTGTGCATCCTGCCTCAGAAAGGATATTTCTGCTTTCACTCCCTTAATATCAGCAGCTAGAGCAGTAATGGAGGTATTGCAGGAGGTTATAGCAGTGAATATATCTCTAAGAGAGGGCTCACCGTCTGTGTCAGGGCTGGTGGAGGCCTGAGGCCTAGCAGAGCTGCCATCAGGAGTACTCACAGCGTTCCAGGGGAATCCCGATCCACCCCCATCCTCCAGGGGAACAGTGTCATCCGCATCCGACGATCCGCCGGATGATTCCCCTTGTTTTGCCAGGTGAGTATTAGAGTCCGTGGCGAGCGTCATGGAGAAAAGTTTTTCTGCTCCCTCCCTGTGTTTCTCTTTAGGCGTTCGTCGGGCCTGGGCGCCATTTTGATGGGACATGCTGTCCCCAGACCGGGCCGTGTATTGCTGTTTAGCGGCGGACATCGGGCTCGATTCAGGACACAGACGGTACCGGAGTATGCAGCGGACCTTCCAGCAGCGATCGGGCCGAAACAGCAGGTAGGTCTGTTATTTTTCAGGAGTCTTTCAGGAGAATCGGCGGAGAGGATCTGAATGTGCGTCCGGCTACATCCGCTGCCTGGCCACGCCCCCTCTCCAGTACCTTTTCAGTGTGTTGATGTGTATACTGTGTGTCTGTGTGTGTATACTGTGTATGTATACTGTATGTGTATATTGTGTGGCCACATAATCTATTGCCCGGGGGGCCCCATGAGTTGTCAGTCCGCCCCTGTACAGTACATATATATATATATATATTATATATATATATATACACATACATACATATACACACACACACACACACAGTAGATAGATGGTCATTAAAAAAACAGCAGACATTTACCTTGGCTCTTCCTGCCGGGTACTGCACTCTAGGGGGAGACAAAGAGCACACACTACTTTCACTTTAGATTAATGTGACGAGCTCCTTCCCTGCACAGTTCGGCTGACGATCGGGGAGCTCATCTCAGCCACTGAGCCGCCCCTTCTATCGAAGAGTACAGGGGGGGCCTCAAGGGCCCCCTGCAGCAAGGGGCCCGGTCGCCATAGCGATCTCAGCGACCCCTATAATTCCGCCACTGCACATGGCTAAGTCCATGTGACTCTGAGAATACTGACACTTAGCTCCCAGGAGACAGTGCGCCGCCAGGGATGATGATGATACACGCCCATACCCGCAGGGATCAGAACCAGGAAGATACAAAAGAAGGCTAGACAGGTACCCACTAAGAAGGTTATTTTTTATTATATCATTTGACAAGCTATGACGTGTGAGGATGGGATTAAGGTGTCCAAATGTATATGGACCCAACTGTACATACACCTGCGCCTTTTATCTTTTTAGATACACCTTGATAATTCAGGGTTGGACCCCACTTTTGCATTCTCGACTGCCTTAATTCTTTGTGGCATGGCTTCAATAAGGTGTTGGAAACATTCCTCAGAAAATGCTGCTGCATATTTGTGGGCTGCAAATTGATGATGCAAATCTCCCATTCCATCACATCCCAACAGGTGCTCTATTGGATTGAGATCTGGTGACTGTGGAGGCCATGGTTCATTATCCTGCTCGAAGTAGCCATCGGAAGATAGGTACACTGTAGTCATAAAGGGATGGACATGGACAGCAACAATACTCAGGTAGGCCGTGGCATTTAACCACTTCCATACAGGGCATTTTCACCCCCTTCCTGCCCAGACCAATTTTTAGTTTTCAGCACTGTCGCATTTTGAATGACAATTGCGTGCGAAGTGGCTCCAAAACAAAATTGACGCCCTTTTTTTTCCCACAAATAGAACTTTCTTTTGATGGCATTTGATCACTTCTGCAGGTTTTTTTTTTTGCGCTATAAACAAAAGAAGAGCCACAATTTTGAAAAAAGCACAATATGATTTACTTTCTGAAGCTTATTTGATCGGTTTGCGCAAAAGTTCTAGCATCTACAAAATAGGGAATAGAATTATGGCAATTTTTTTTTTTTTTTACTAGTAATGGTGGGGATCTGCGATTTTTTTTTATTGCGACATTGTGGCGGACACATCGGACACTTTTGACACGTTTTTGGGACCATTCACATTTACACAGCGATTAATGTTATAAAACTGCACCGATAACTGTGTAAATGTGACTGGCAGGGATGGGGTTAACACTAGGGGGCGCTGAAGGGGTTAAATATGTTTCCTAAAGTGTGTTCTAACTGTAGGGGGAGGGGGACTCACAAGGGGAGGAGATCGACATGTGTTCCTCTGTACTGGGAACACACATCTGTCTCCTCACCGCTGACAGAACATGGATCTGTGGGTTTACACCCACAGATCCATGGTCTTGCCATCATTGTGGGCAATCGCGGCCGCCGGGCACGCGCATCGGGTCCCGAGCAATGCGGTGTGGGTGCGCCCCCTAGCCGCTCGAGAAGGCTAGGACGTCATATGACATCCAGTCTGAGGGACGGAGGGTTCCCACCAATGTCATTTTACTATGTGGTATGTGTGAAAGGGGTGGTGGCGCTATCCCAAACATCAGAGGTGTCTGTGTCAGTGTTTTGACTTGTAAAATTGGTACTGGGAATTCCATACGTACAAGTGTATTACAAATACAGTGACACCATATATATCAAATAATAAACATGTAGTGATAAAGTGCAAAAGTGCATAAACATGCGATTATAATAAAAGTCCATAGAAATACGAAAGTTCAAACATATATAACGATGATAGATGTGCAGTAATCCTAGATGCAGGTTTCCATCAAATGTGCAAGTAGGTGGTAACGCTGTGGTCCGGTGCTCCCCCACCAGGTTCCCCACTCACCAGAGCCAATCACCCCTGCAGGGGTATTAGACGTGTCAGAGAGGGATCCAGGTATCCTCCAGTAGTACTATCGGCCCAGGGAAGATGTATCCTTTAGATAGTATTGTCAGATCCTCACTCCACCGGAAAAAAGGAAAAAACAGGCTCCCATAGTGTGGTAAAAAAAGGGGGGGTTTATTATGCACAATCCAGGTGCATTACATGAATAAAACTAGGCACAGAATAAATGTCCAATAGTTAAAGTCAGCAATGTGGTATGAAAAGACATGCACCACAAGAAACAAAAAAATAAAATAAAGTTAAAAACAAAAAAATGGTGTTTAGTCAGCAGCACCTTCCACGCTGCATCAGTCTCCACCGTCAGAAGCGAGGCGCTGGCGTGCGTTCCAAGCAGCTCAGACGGCAAACTGGAAGCGTGTGCGTGCGTGTCTGACGTGCGTCACTACGCTCGACGTACGTTTCGTGATTTGACTTTTTCAAGAGCGGCTGCACGTCTTACTTACTTGCATCTAAATATAGGTGGGGGTGTGATCCCTGTCCTACCCTCCTCCACTGTAGTGGCCAATGAAAAGGGCCCGCCATGCATACTAATGCGCCCTATTGAAAAAGATCCTGTGGGCGGTAAGGTGCTCAGTAATGAGCTCATCATGGTTAGGAAGATGCAAGTATCCAATGTACATAAAAAACTAAACCAGGGGCAACCACATACCCCTAGAAGACAATATGGTAGACAGACCAATAGAAGGGTGAGATACTATGATGACCACAGAAGTCCATATCCCTCCAGGAGGAGATCCAATAGTGGTAACAGAAGTCCATATGGAAGGAACCAATACCACTATGAATCTTATCCACCGCGGGGGAGAGGTCCACAAGGAAGAGGACCCAGGGATAATAGGGATTTTCCAAGGAATGGGCCTCATACCAGACCCCCCAGGTCGGTGGAGACCACAAATGAATTATGGGAACCCTGGCCGGAGAGAGACGAATGGCAACCGAGGGGCTACCCATGGGGGGCCGCCAAGAAGAGAAGAACCAAGCAACAAGAACAAGGCATGTATGGAAACCAATGGAACAGGCACAACAATCAGAATATAGAGCCGGACCTCATGTACAGAAATCCAGAAAGAGAAAATGCACCAGAGGGTGCAGGGGAGGGAAGAAACAAAAGACAAAGGCAACATTAGGGAAAGGTATATACAATCTCAGCAGTATCAAATTATCCGAAGATGAAATAAAAATCCTAGGCCTCAAATATGCCCCAGAGAAAATGTTGGACGAATTTGAAGTGTACATTGATTTACACAAATTTCTGAGGAAACTTAACCTACAAAAATATTTTATGTTGAACCCCCCAGGAGAACAGGGCGGTACCATCAGAATATACACGCACAAATTTTAAGAACAACTCCACATACAACCCCAATACACCGGGGAATCAATGTCTTGGAGCATTCAAAAAAATGGTGGAAAGTGACCTCAGAAAATTACAGAGAAAACATAAGAATAATAATAAGAACATATGGCATACCATCAAAGAGATTGGCAAGAAACATGATGTGGTCATCAGACCCACTGACAAGGGGGGGGGGGCTAGTAATCCTTAATAAAGCCGATTATGAAAAGGAAATGGAGAACCTGTTGGGAGTGGAAAATACCTATAAAAAACTTTAAGGAAACCCCAAACAAAGATTCAAGAAAAAATTAGACAAATATGTTAAGGTACCAAAATGGGGATTCTAAGTCAAAGTGAAGCTGCCTACCTTATATCGAACTCCACAAGAACACCTGTGATTTATTACACCCCTAAAATACACAAACGATTGGAAAACCCACCAGGAAGACCGATCATCAGTGGGATAAATTCCCTTTTTTCTCGTTTGGGGGAGTATCTCGATATCTTTCTCAAGCCGATGGTCAAAGAGGGAAAATCTTATCTTAGGGACAGTTTACAATTAATTAATGAATTACAAAAACTTGATGGAACTGAACATCTACTAATTACAATTGATGTCAACTCATTATACACGAGTATCTCGCAAAAAGACAGAATCGGAGTGGAAAGGGCACTACACCAAAAAACCCAATTGAAACAACAACAGATCAACTTTATTGTGGAAGGATTAACCATGGCCATGGGGTGCAACTATTTCTGGTACAACGGCACTTTCTATGTTCAAACTAAAGGGGTAGCCATGGGGGCCAGATATGCCCCCAGTGTTGCCAACCTCCTAATGGACTGCTGGGAAGAAGAACATATTTATAGTCAAAACCTCCCACAAATCAAAATGTATCGGCGATACATTGACGATATATTCATATTGTGGGATGGAACAACAGAAAGCTTTCAAGAATTTCTAGAAGACCTGAATGAGAACAACTATGGGTTGACGTTCACAGGAAAATGTGATGACACAAGCGTAGACTACCTAGATTTAGAAATCTTCAAGGAGGGCACCGGCCTACATACTTTTTTAAGGCAACAGACCGGAATGGATACATTCCAAAAACGAGCTGCCATCATCCTAAATGGAAGAATAACATACCGAAAGGACAACTTTTAAGGCTAGGCAGGAATTGTAATTTGATTAAAGATTTAGAAAATCAAGCTGAAGTCATCATCAACAGATTCAGAGAAAAGGGTTACACCATAGAAGCACTGATGAAAACTAAGAATGAAGTCCTCCAAACAGACAGGAATAGTCTTCTAACTCAGAAAAAAAACTAAGAACACACTCAAAGGAGTACCCTTAATCACGGGCTACAATTCCCAATATAGAGAATTTGAACGTATTGTGAAAAGGTACTGGCCAATCCTCAAAGAGGACCAAAATCTGAAAACATCATTAATGATAAACCTTCATTTATATATAGACGTGCACCAACCCTACGTCATCATCTAGTACATAACGTAAAAAAAAAAAAACACTGAAAGTCGTCAACATCTGTCCAGATCTGAAAGGCTTCTACAAATGTCAGAGATGCCTCCCATGTAGAGTCAGCAAAAAATAACCACGGAGGAAAACCACGTTTAAATCTAAAACTGACCATAGAGAATATCCTATCAAAAAGAGTTGATCAGCTGCCAGACCACCCACGTCACTTATGTGATAGAATGCCCATGCCATCTGCCATACGTGGGAAGGACCACCCGACCCTTGCATGTACGTATCAGAGAACACATCAAGAATATCAGGAAGGCCCATCCTAAACATAAGCTGTCCCGGCACTTTGCCGAATTTCATAATAAAGATCCGACAGGGATGATATTTTATGGAATAGATACAGTAAAACCCAGTTGGAGGGGAGGTAACAA
Source organism: Rana kukunoris (assembly GCA_029574335.1). NCBI lineage: Eukaryota > Metazoa > Chordata > Amphibia > Anura > Ranidae > Rana > Rana kukunoris. Next base: position 245,294 of record JAJQKJ010000015.1, read on the forward strand.
AACGATCGCTATCTCACAGAACGAAACGAGCTGGATTTACAAACTTAGAACTCTAGTACCTTATGGGCTCAATGTTGACATTGACCTCAACTGCTTTTTGTCCAACCCCTGAATCTATTTACAACATCAGGGGTATATAGTTACAACTTTCTCCTATTTAGTTGCACTTTTTAATAAATTTCTTCATGAGAGTACACCACGATATACACATACATACCTGCCTTTGCTGAAATCTTTGAGACATAAGATCTGGAACATGGATGGTCACACAGACACCACCATGCATATGAACACTGGAATTTGCATAGCTCACTGTAATTCTTTGGGGACACATCAATTTGTACATCAACTATATTTTCATTGGTCTCTACAGCTTATTACATATTAGTCATATATATGCAGAGTTCTACAAATACATATATATTGTGTTATATTTTATATTGGCACACATAGATGCATAACATACTCTGGAATTTCAGTTTAATTTATTAGTATTTACATTTCTATTTCTATTGCCAGCATTTGTATGAATTTGTTGTATAAAATCAGGTATTTATTGGGCATACAGGGTTTAAGGTAGCCACCTCATCATAAAGCCCCTGAATCGCGAATTCTGGAGTACAACCATTGGCTCTTTAAGGGCGCCTATGTTGACACAATACGTGGTGCGTGGTTGCTCCATTTCTTATATGGTATGTGATGGAGCCCGCCATACCTGTTAATTTCATTTTTATTTCTATGTTTATGTCATTTTATGGTATCGTTATCCTATAACATCATCAGTTTTTTCTGTTTAGTTTTTTATGTACATTGGATACTTGCATCTTCCTAACCATGATGAGCTCATTACTGAGCACCTTATCGCCCACAGGATCTTTTTCAATAGGGCGCATTAGTATGCATGGCGGGCCTTTTTCATTGGCCGCTACAGCGGAGGAGGGTAGGACAGGGATCACACCCCCCACCTATATTTAGATGCAAGTAACTAAGACGTGCAGCCGCTCTTGAAAAAGTCTAATCACGAAACGTACGTCGAGCGTAGTGACGCACGTCAGCACGTCAGACACGCACGCACACGCTTCCGATTTGCCGTCTGAGCTGCTTGGAACGCACGCCAGCGCCTCGCTTCTGATGGCGGAGACTGATGCAGCGTGGAAGGTGCTGCTGACTAAACACCATTTTTTGGTTTTTAACTTTATTATTTTTATTTGTTTCTTGTGGTGCATGTCTTTTCATACCACATTGCTGACTAACTATTGGACATTTATTCTGTACCTATTTTTATTCATGTAATGCACCTGGATTGTGCATAATAAACCCCCCCCTTTTTTTACCACACTATGGGAGCCTGTTTTTTCCTTTTTTCCGGTGAAGTGAGGATCTGACAATACTATCTAAAGGATACATCTTCCCTGGGCCGATAGTACTACTGGAGGATACCTGGATCCCTCTGTGACTACACGTCTAATACCCCTGCAGGGGTCATTGGCTCTGGTGAGTGGGGAACCTGGTGGGGGAGCACCGGACCACAGCGTTACCACCTACTTGCACATTTGATGGAAACCTGCATCTAGGATTACTGCACATCTATCATCGTTATATATGTTTGAACTTTCGTATTTCTATGGACTTTTATTATAATCATATGTTTATGCACTTTTGCTCTTTATCACTACATGTTTATTATTTGATATATATGGTGTCACTGTATTTGTAATACACTTGTACGTAGGGAATTCCCAGTACCAATTTCACAAGTCAAAACACTGACACAGACACCTCTGATAATCAGGGTTTGGGACAGCGCCACCACCCCTTTCACACATACCACTTCATTAGATACCTCACCAGTGGGGTATCCTTTTTTCTGGGGGGCTGCAGTCCTAATAAATCTTTTCCTAAGCGCACTTTCCTATCTATTGTCATTTTACTATGACTCGGTAGGGAACGGGTTAAACAAACAATGCTCATTTGGTACTAAGGGACCCAAAGCATGCCAGGAAAATCAAACAATTACCAACCAGGTACGTGACAATTCCTGTCACGTACCTGGTTGGAGGCCAAAATGCCGAGAGGGTTCCCCTTGCAGGTGAGTGCAGTACACCTCTGAGGTTGGGTACAGAGGGTGTAGTGCCCAGAGAAGCACAGGTTGCCAGATGGATCCAGGAGAGAAGAGCTGGTGAGTGCCTGAAGAATACAGGAAACACCGCTGGGCTGCAGTCTCTAGGAGTCCTCGGTAACACTTGGCAAGGTGTGCACAAGGAGCAACAGTGGAAGCCAACTGGGGATCAAACACTACGGATCTAGGCAGGAGATGCAGGTTGCAGGAACGGAGACAAGCCAAAAGGTCTGGTGCTGGAAAACAGGCAGGAACAGATAACTGAAGCAAAGTCTGTGAAACAAGCCAGGATCAGGTGCTGGAGAAGGTAACAAGTCAGAAAAGCAGGCCAGGGGGTCAAACCAGGAGAGTGGATCAGACAGGTCAGGAACAAGCCGGCTCACAACAGGGAATCCAAACAGCAGTAGTAGAGAGTCTCAGGAAGGCCGACGACAATCCAGCAATGTGGATCAGACAGTGGCCACCTTTTATAGGCCAGCAGGAGATCTACCTGTCACATGATGTGCCTATGGCTCCCATTTCTTCTACTGGCAAGATTGCCAGTACTTCTTCTATGGCCATTTCCCTGACAATAGGCCAGCAGGAGGATCTACCTGTCACATGATGTGCCTATGGCGCCCATTTCTTCTACTGGCAAGATTGCCAGTACTTCTATCGCCATTTCCCTGACCAGGCCATTTTTTGGCGATATGACACTGTGCTGCTTTAAATGACAATTGAGTAGTCATGCGACACTGTACCCATATAAAATGTCCTTCCCCTTTACAAATAGAGCTTACGTTTGGTGGTATTTAATCAAATTCCGATAAACGATTTTGGTAAAAAAAAAAAGAAAAAATGCGATCAGCGACTTCTAGCAGGACTGCAATATTGAGTGAGTGAGGGAGCGAGTAACTTGTATAGTGCTGACAAATGCAAACCGAATCGCCTCAAGGCGATTACATCGGAGCCCTGACACTTTTTTGGGGGACCAGGGACACTAATACAGTGTAAAAAATGTGCACTGTCCCTGTACCAATGACACTGGTACACGCTTGTGGCAAAAACCTGGAAGTGTGTGTATAATATTTTTATTATTATACACTAGGGATGAGCCAAACACCTCCCAGCTCGGTTCGCACCAGAACATGATGCACAAATGTGTTCAAGGAAGTGCACCCCAATATCTATGTGAAAAATTAAAATGTCACAACCCCAATCGCATTTTCCGTTCTACCAACCAAAATCTACTCCAGATACCCAAGGCCAGATACAAGTGAATCACCAGGCCTTAAGAAAAAAAACTCAAAACCCATCTATTCTGAAACCAAAGTATAGTAGGGAATGGATACAAAGCGCCCTGAGGCGATTCAGTTCGCATGTGTTGCACTATACAAGTTTCTCACTCACTGGCAAAAAATTAGTTTGAACACGCAAACACCGTTAAAGTCTATGGGACACGAACAATAAAATTAAAAATGCCAATTTTAAAGGTTAATATGCAAGTTCTTGCTAAAAAGTGTTTGGGACCCAGGTTCTGCCCCAGGGGACATGCATCAATGCAAACAAAATGTTTTAAAAAACAGCCGTGATTTTGGGAACGCCCTCCGCTACATAAGAGCTGTCAGATTGGCACCGTGGTCATTCCCGGGGTGTCTCCAGTGGAGTGAGGATTCCCCCTCTGACGCAAGGGGAAATGCCAGGCTTTCCCATCGACATGGATGAGTGGTTTCTGTTGCACCCGAGGGGGGCGGGGTCATCCCTGGGAAAGCCACTTTGCTCGTGTGGCGCTTCATTAAACTCATAAAGATGTATCGGTAAAGTGCAGCGCTTATAGATTACAATGTGAATTAAATAACAAAGTAAATACTGTCATAAAAGAGTGATGAAAATACACTGTAAATGTGAAAACATAAAAGGATATAACAAAGAAAAACTGGTGAAACTAGAACAAAATAACTAATGTCCAAAAAAAACACCTAGTGGTAAAGTCCATATAAGGCTGGAGGGAACGGTTTCAATCGTGACCAAAAGTGTATAATTTGCCAAGGAACAATATTGTGAAAATATCAATGTCCAGGAATGTGACTTTCTTAACCACTTAAGCCCCGCACCAATATGCTGCTAAATGCCCAGAGGCGTTTTTACAATTCGGCACTGCGTCGCTTTGACAGAATTCCGCGTCGTGCGACGTGGCTCCCAAACAAAATTTGCGTCCTTTTCTTCCCACAAATAGAGCTTTCTTTTGATGGTATTTGATTGCCTCTGCGATTTTTATTTTTGCACTATAAACAAAAATAGAGCGACATTTTTGAAAAAAAACAATATTTTTTTTACTTTTTGTTATAAGAAAAATTGAATAAACTAAATTTTAAACATCTAGGCCAAAATGTATTCAGCCACATGTCCAGTAAAAAAAAAAAAATCGCACAAAAAAAAAAATGAGCTACCTAGCAGCAACAGCGACGCTAATACAGCGATCAGAAAAATGATAGCTTAGTGACGCTGGCAATAGGGGGTGAAAGGGTTAACTAGGGCGGTGATCAAGGGGTTACAACTTTATTGGGGGGGTAAGGGGCTACCCTGAACCTAACACTAACTGCCTGTCACACTGACACTAAATGCAGTGATCAGTACATATATGATCACTGCATTCAGTGACACTGACGGGGGGGTGATCGCAAGGGGTTAATGTGCCTATGTGTACTGGTGTCAGTGTAGTGTTGGTGCAGACTTACTGTGACTCTTCTCATCTCGGCGGTTTGAAAATACCGCCGAGATGAGCTGCATCACTTCCTCTGCCTATGTTTACATTTTACAGGCAGAGGAAGTGACACGGCGGCGGCGCACGGGATTGGCTGGGAGCGATCACGAGGGGCGAACAGAAACGAACCGCCGCCCCCTCAAATCGGATCGCTCCCAGAGGTAAGCCGACCGACCCACGCAGCGGAGGGACTCCCGATCGGACCCCCGACCCGCTAGAAGGCAGGGACGTATATATATACGCCCATCTGCCTGTACGTGCCTTTCTGTGGACGTAAATAGGCATGCGGTGGTCGTTAAGTGGTTCATCGAAGTGAAGAAATCCCACCACCAGTAAAAGTGCAGGCTTACCGGAAACGGTAGACTCAATATATTTCTAGAGTCAAAAGACCTTAGCGTTCAATCTGAACTCAATCAGGTTCTCATCAAGGGCAGGATATCCACCGGTGGCTCTGATGCAAACAACTTGATCACCCATATATTGGATAGACACTGACTCATGTAGCTTGTACTTAAAGGGTCACTAAAGGAAAAAAAAATGTTTTGCTGAAATTACTGTTTAAAAATGATTAAAAATAGATAAAAATCAATCATATAATGTGCCTCTAGTTTTACTTTTGTTTTTAAACTGGTTTCATGTTTCTGTGAGGTACAGAAGACACAGAACAAAAACGAACAAATACAGGGCAGTGTTTTGTTTTTAAAATGAATCTGATTGGTTCTAAGGAGTTTTAAGACACACAGCTTAGACCACAGTGAAAAACTGCCACAAGATTTTTCATAAGGAGCCAGACAAACAGGAAGTGTGGAGATGAGAGCAGAATTACTGCAACTTCAAAGCAAAAACGAACAATGAGAACATGAAAACAGCACTGCTTAATAATGATGCCAGTAAATACATGGCCTTCACTTATGTGTCTATGGATAAAATTAAATTGTGGGTTCAAGCCAACATTAACCTGTACCTACATTAATATAGAACTGAAGAATTAAAAAATTAAAAGAAGTGAACCTTCCTCCCATCGGGACAGGGGTATGTAACTGTTCTGAGAGAGATGCGACAGTGGAAAGAGGAATTGGGTTGGAGGTGGTGGTTCTCGTGGTTTGCCATAATGAGACGACTATCAATAGTGTTAGTCTGGACCCACTTGATCCTTCTTGGTGGGTGGGCTACCTAATTTCCTTTCTACATAGATTGCTGGTGTGCACCCTGCCTACTGCAAATCCTGCTTGGACCTCTCTAGGAGTGCGTTATATGTAACTGTGTCCTACATGGAAATGGAGCTCCTGGGTCTGTAAATCCTGTCTTGCTTCTGTTGATGCTGTTGAAAATGCTTGTCAAATATTTTGTTTATTTCAATAAAATCTTTATGGTTAAAAAAAAATAAAAGAAAAATTGATTGGCCAAAGAGCAATCAAAAGTAAAAGATTCACAGAGTGGGAATGAACAACATTGTGAATAGTAAAATGGTGTGTAATGTGAATTACTAAATCATACATTATGTAATCCAAATGACTGAAGAGTAAATCGCTCCACAGATATTATGGGATATGGGTCACTCTAAACACAAGCCAAAAAGTGAGTTGGACTCTCAATTGGGAAGGTAAGACACATCCAAAAGTTGGTAATGTAATATAAAAACCACATGCTTAAAATTGACATAAAAATGACAAACAAATTAGTAGAAAATTTACCTAATGAGCATATTTTAGAAAAAGGTATAAGGGAATGGTGTTAGTGGAGACTTCACCATGGTTAGAAAACAAATTAAAATAAAGCACAAAAACAGAGTCTCAGGCCTTATCTGAATTGATGTCCCATTCGACATTCAGGCCCAAAGGGCAATGGGACTGGAGTTCAAAAATCCAAAAAGCTTCTAGACGTGAAACGCCTCTAGTCCTGGCGCCACCTCTCCACGGAGCTATGTATCTATCAATGATTACAAATTGAGTACCAGTGGGATCTCTGTTGTGATGCTGTCTGATGTGATTAGTGTCACCACTCTTGATGAGAGCAATATGTTCGCCAACCCGAATTGAAAAGGCCTGAATCGTGCGGCCGACATATTGCTTCCCACAGGGACATTAATGAGATATACAATGTAGTTTGTTTCGCACGTACAAAATTGCTTTATCTCATACTGTTTGTGGGTCACAGTGGATACAAAGTGCGTTGTTTTACGTCTCCCTAATGCTTTGTGTTGACACACCTTGCATTTTTTGCATGGAAAGAAGCCCACTAAATCATGGAAAAAAGAGCTTCTAACTGGAGGGTTAATGATGTTTGGGGCGATTTGATTTTGTAGTGAGGGTGCTCCTCTGAAAACTTTGGCCCATTCGGGAAGTAAAGAGTTAAGTACATTGTCATTCCTGAGAATGTCCCAATGCCTATTGATAATATTCTTTACTTGTTTGTGTTGAATAGAGTACGATATCATTGCAAATTTAAAACTTAACCGCAGGGCGCGTAGGTTTGACTGAAATTAACAATGATCTATCCAATGACAATGCTCTCTGGATTTCAGAGTCAACATCACCGGCTAAATAGCCTTTATCCATAAACCTCTGTTTGAGCATATCTGCCTGCAGCAAAAAATATTTTTTATCCGTACAGTTTCTACGTAGTCTAAGAAACTGACTACGAGGAACAGAACGGAGCCAAGAGCCATGATGACAACTGTCTGTAGGGATGAATCAGTTGCGGTCAGTAGGTTTAAAATAAGTCTAAAAAATAAATTTCCGATTAACCGGCTCTATTTCTAAGTCCAGAAAATGTATCTTACTGGAGCTGAACTCAAAAGACAATGTGATACCCCATCATTCGAGTTAAGACCTTTAAAGTATAACTTCAATGAATCCAAACTGCCATTCCATAGGAGGAGGAGGTTGTCGATGTATCTAGCCCACAGGACCAATGATGGAGTGTCCTGTGCATAGACGACATCCTCCTCCCACTTGGCCATAAACAAGTTCGCAAGACTAGGTGCGAACTTAGCCCCCATTGCTACACCGCGTTGTTGAAGGTAATAGCGCTAATTAAACCAAAAATAATTATGTTTGGTTGCAAACTCCAGGAGTTCTATAAGATACTCGCATTGGAAAGGGGCAAGAGTTTGTTCATGGCTCAAAAAATGTTGTACAGCGGCAATCCCCAATTGATGGGGTATGCATGTGTAAAGGGAGGCTACATCTGCCGTTGCCAGTATATAGCCCCCCTGCACATCTATGCTCTCTAGTAAGCGTATGGTGTCCCCTGTATCCTTAAGATACGACTGGGGTTTTCTAGGCAAAGAAGGTAGATGAGGTGACTTCACAGACAATTTAGAAAGATCCCTCAAAACACAATCCTTAAAGATCTTAACAGCTGGTGCTACCGCTATGGAAGGATTACAAAGCGATGGGTTAGATAGCCCAGAATGCACCGTGCCAGACATTGCCGTGTGAAACGAACTACATTGTATATCTCATTACATGTCCCTGTGGGAAGCAATATGTCGGCCGCACGATTCGGACCTTTTCGATTCGGGTTGGCAAACATATTTCTCTCATCAAGAGTGGTGACACTAATCACACAGTTCCTAGGCACTTAAGACAGCATCACAACAGAGATCCTACTGGTACTCAATTTGTAATAATTGATAGATACATAGCTCTGTGGAGAGGTGGCGCCAGGACCAGAGGCGTTTCACGGCTAGAAACTTTTTGGATTTTTGAACTCCAGTCCCATTGCCCTTTGGGCCTGAATGTCGATTGGGACATCAATTCATTCATAGATAAGGCCTTTTACTTTTGACTGCTCTTTGGCCAATCAATTTTTCTTTTAATTTTTCAATTCCTCAGTTCTATCTTAATGTAGGTACAGGTTATTATTGGCTTGAACCCACGATTTAATTTTATGCATAGACACATAAGAGAAGGCCATGTATTTACTGGCATCATTATTGTTAACTATTCCCCAATTTTTTTGGTGATATATGCCATTAATCTCCATACATCAACGTAGGTCTCTGTGGAACGCAAACATCTGCCTAGCATTGAGGGCTGGAACGCATAATTTATGCTCCATCCGTCCGGGCGCCGTCGCATCACGTTGATTGTAGGCGGAGTTCCGCATGTGCCGTGGAACGCACATTGGTGTCCTATTAGATGCTTTCCGGAAGTCTTTCCTATTGGCGCCGTAAGCAACACATGTTGTCGCCACATTGAGGCTTGGAGCACACGTAGCTGCGCCATCTTGCCCCAACCCGGAAGTAGCATTCCACGGCGCTCATCACAGTAGGTGAGTTTGGCTCTCACTATTATTTCTTCTATAAATTTGGAGTGGATACTGTCGAGTGATACCCTTTGATAACGCGTGTTTACACAAAACGCGTCAGGGACGACTGTGCCACTATTCCTTTATATGCGCTGTATCTTCACGAATATGTAAGTGCAATATCTATTAAAACTTTTATTATCCCTACGATATCACACTATGGGGTCAATTCACAAAGAGAAACGTTATTGGTTTTCTTCAGGTGTTAAATTAGCACTCCTTATTTAACTCTAGCAAACATGGTATTCACGAAAGCTATAATCGTTATTTAACATAGTCGTTATGGTTTTCAACTGACTCTTTATCCAAACGTTATGCTAACTACTCAGACGTTATTATTAACATTTGGGACGTTAAAATAACTCTTAAGATCGTTAAATAATGCTGGAGAGATGCATTCTGGGAGCAGAAGGGGAGGAGAACAGCTGCATGAGGAAAAGAGCAGCTACAAAGAGAGCGGGAGACACAAGCAATACACAAGGAGATTGAGCATGTGATGTGCAAAACTTCTTGTGTGTGCTTTTCTAAAGCCATGTGTATTTCCTCATACAGAGAATAAATCATGGGAGATGATAATCGGAATTTAGCTATCACCTGGGTTTCAGAAAAGTCATCCAAAATAGTATGTGAACGGAATACACGTTTATAAATCTGAACAACATTCTAACGTGTTCTTCTTCGCCTCTGGATAATTTTAAGTTCAAATAGAGCACGGTTCTAGCTTTCCCAACACTACACTAAACTACAAAAATCGCCAAAAGCTTCCTCTAACAACAAAAAATCGCCTGGGAAATGTCATAACGCCACCCTGAGGGAGGTGTTAATTTAACGATTGCTAACCGTCAAAAAAATGTTTGTGAATTGCACTTCTGTACATATTTAACGATTTGACTCTTTAACCACTTGCCCACCGGGTTTGTTTTTCAGATTCGGTGTTTACGAGACTAAAACTGTTTTTTTTGCTAGAAAATTACTTAAACCCCCCAAACATTATATATTTTTTTTTTCTAACACCCTAGAGAATAAAATGGCAGTCATTGCAATACTTTTTGTCACACCGTATTTGCGCAGCGGTCTTACAAGCGCACTTTTTTTGAAAAAAAAAACACTTTTTTTTTGAATAAAAAAATAAGACAACAATAAATTTGGCCCAATTTTTTTATATATTGTGATAGATAATGTTACGCCGAGTAAAATGATACCCAACATGTCACACTTAAAAATTGCGCCCGCTCGTGGCATGGCGTCAAACTTTTACCCTTAAAAATCTCGATAGGCAACGTTTAAAAAATTCTACAGGTTGCATTTTTTGAGATACAGAGGAGGTCTAGGGCTAGAATTATTGCTCTCGCTCTAACGATCGCGGCGATATCTCACTTGTGTGGTTTGAACACCGTTTTCATATGCGGGCGCTACTCGCGTATGCGTTCGCTTCTGCGCGCGAGCTCGTCGGGACGGGGCGTTTTACATTTTTTTTTTTTGTTTTCTTATTTATTTTTAATTAGTTTATAATTTTATACATCGAAATAAATTAAAAAAAAAAAATTATCACTTTTATTCCTATTACAAGGAATGTAAACATCCCTTGTAATAGAAAAAAGCATGACAGGTCCTCTTAAATATGAGATCTGGGGTCAAAAAGACCTCAGATCTCATATTTAGGCTTAAATGCAAAAAAAGAAAAAAAAAAAAAAAAAATGTCATTTTTCAAATTTCAGAAAAAAAAAATGTTTCTTTAAGACGCTGGGCGGAAGTGACGTTTTGACGTCACTTCCGCCCAGCAGAGCTGTGGGGGACGTGTGGGGGCGATTTTTCCCTCACTCGTATCCCAACACAGCCAGCAAGAGGACCCGATCGCCTCCGCCGTTACCGACGGCTCCGGTAAGCGGCGGAGAGCGCGGGAGAGCGGCGGGAGGGGGGGGGGGCCCTCTCCCGCCACCGATAACGGCGATCTTGCGGCGAATCCGCCGCTGGGACCGCCATTATCGTGTACAGCACTGCCCATGGAAAAGATGGATATCTCGGTTGTGGCAGCAGCTGCTGCCGTTACCGAGATATCCATCTTTAAAGTCATGACGTATTTTGACTATGACACCATGGGCAAGTGGTTAAAATAACGATTTGACTCTATAATAAGGATCCACACCTTAAAATATCGGTTCTGTGTAGGGAAACGTTATTTGATGATTTTTCAAAGCGTTAAATCGTTTAGTGAATTGAACTAGCTTCAATAACGTGCAAAATCTTTAAAATAACACTCGCAATCTGAAAATAAAGCTTTGTGAATTGACCCCTATGTCTCTTCCTCTTATATCCCTTTGAAATCCCACGGAGTGTTCAGTACAAGCTACATGAGTCAGTGTCTATCCAATATATGGGTGATCAAGTTGTTTGCATTAGAGCCACCGGTGGATATCCTGCCCTTGATAAGAACCTGATTGAGTTCAGATTGAACGCTAGAAATATATATATATTTCTTTGAGTCTACCGTTTCCGGTAAGCCTGCACTTTTACTGGTGGTGGGATTTCTTCACTTCGATTAAGAAAGTCACATTCCTGGACATTGATATTTTCACAATATTGTTCCTTGGCAAATTATCCATTTTTGGTCACGATTGAAACCGTTACCTCCAGCCTTATATGGACTTTACCACTTGGTGTTTTATTTGGACATTAGTTATTTTGTTCTCTAGTTTCACCAGTTTTTCTTAGTTATATCCTTTTATGTTTTCACTTTTGTATTTTCATCACTCTTTTATGACACGATTTACTTTATTTAATTTACATTGTAATCTATAAGCGCTGCACTTTACCTATACATCCTTGTTATTTGCTTTTTATTTCAATTAGCTGTGTTTAGCAGCTTACTACATTTATTAGCAGCGCAGTATTATCCACTACACCAATTAAACTCAAAGGACCTTTTCTGCCAGCAGTGACAGACCACAGTAACCAGAAAATACCCCAAAAGAATCCACGCTCATGGGTATCCAAGAATTATAAAAAAAACAATATTGATTGGGAATAAGAGAAAAATATATGATAAAATAACAACTCCATTTATTCAAGATCAACAAAAAATATATGTAAGGAAGTCCTTTACAGAGTCTCCCGTGCAAAGTTATATGCAAAAGTATAGCTGATAAGCTGAGATTATCCACTGGCAGTCATTAGCAGTACATAGGGTTAAAACTCACAGGTTCAGAACATATGCCTTCAAGCAGAGGGAATGCCGACAATACCTTAGGGGCAGATGGTAGAATGGCGATGGTAGGGAGATGACCGTCCGACCTTCACTGCTAATGACTGCCAGTGGATAATCTCAGCTTATCAGCTATACTTTTGCATATAACTTTGCACGGGAGACTCTGTAAAGGACTTCCTTACATATATTTTTTGTTGATCTTGAATAAATGGAGTAGTTATTTTATTATATCTTTCTGACATTTTTCTCTTATCCCCAATCAATATTGGTTTTTCATAACTCTTGGATACCCATGAGCGCGGATTCTTTTGGGGTATTTTCTGTTTGTTGGGTACTTCCGGGTACTGTGACTTCCGCAGCGCTGGACTATCCACTTTATACCTTGCATATGAGTTACATCAGGACTATTCTTATCCACATTGAGTGCCAGTGATTTTTTTGTGTTTTAGACCACAGTAACCCATTATCACCACAAGCAATTTCAAACATTTAAGTTTTACCATTTTTCTCATCACAAAGATCAAGTACCCTTTTATCCGTCAGAGTGGCACCAGTTGTCTCAGGCAACCTCTAGCGCCAACATGGAGAGCTCCTTGGAGGTTTCCAAGGACACCTCTGCAGCCTTATATACAGTTGCTAAGGGAAATCGCATATCCTGCTCAACGATCACCCCTACCTCATTAAGCATCACATCAGCATTAGAAAAATTCACTCAGCTGTGCACCTCCAGCTTTGGCCAGCTGACTTAACCTCTTTTCAACTGAATTACACATAGGGTAAATGGAACACTCACACAAACTCTCATTGCATGGTGTAGACCAAGTCTGTTCAACCAGAGCAATATCGGGGCTGTCCTGGACAATCTCTGGCTCCAACATCTGGAGACCCCCAGAGATTTCCATGGGCAACACTGTGGTTCTGCTTCTGGTTGCCAAGGGAGACATCCCCCTTTCCTCATTACTAATGAACACATCACCATAAGTACATGTATCATCAGCAATATCTTCATCATCAGCATTCATAAACATAGCAGTTTTATAAACTCTATCAGGTTGTCTTTTGTCATAACGGATGGCAGCCTGCGTGCCACTCAGCACACCACCTGATTTTGTCACCCCTAGCACATCTCTCCCAGCACTCTGCTGGATTACCCTAGGTGTACACAGAGTCCATATGTCCTTTTCAGTCCTTGACCTTACTGCAATCAGGGTTTTACCTGTGTCTCCCCATTGCTCTGGGTAGCACACTGCAGCAAGTCCATTTTTACACCTTCTGCAGATCTCCCCACCGGACACACTGCCACTTCACTGGGATCAGTCCCACAAACTGCAACAGTCTTACCATATCCTGTAGCAGGTAACTCCGGCTTCATTTGAGTGCACAGTCTCTCAGCTGCATATTTACTGGCCAACTCCCCCTGGTGGACACAGAATAAAATTTTAGCAGGCATCTCCCACTGTTTAGCACCCCCTCCAGCCGAGCTGCACCCCAGAATCTAGGCCAAGAAAATATGCCGTGCCCCAGCTGACCACATTCCAGGCATAGTACTTGGTGACTTTCTCCTGTTGCTAAGGAAGAGGACACTCTCCCAACAGGCAGAATATCTCTGGTGTCTCTATGGGGATTGTGGTATACCTCTTTCCTGTAGCCCCTCCTTCCCATTGGCACATTTTCTCCTGTCACTAATGGAAACGGTGCTCTCCCAGCTGCACTTTGCTGGCTCTCCCACACACGTAGACTCCTCTCTCTATGAAACATTGTTGCTTTAAACTTGCCATGACCCTCTGTAGGTAATATCTTTGTCTTGCGGTCCATCGACCTGACATCATAGGCGTTGCAATGGGCAAATGCACCCATCTGCTCACTCTTTACACTCGGAGAAGGCTTCTCCTACCTTTGCTTTGCTGGCGCCTGGGACAGAGGGCACTTGGAAACTTTGTGCCCCCAATCACTGCACCGCAAACAGCGCACTTGGTTCTTAACCCTTTGCACATCGATAGCTGGCAAGCTTGCACCAGCGTTGCCAGGGGCAACAGCATGCACTTCTCTTTTAACTTGGTTCAGTGTGGCCAAGTGTCGCTTGCACCAGTCTGGGGCTTGTTCTGTCGGTAACAACCCCTCCAGCCACAAGGTTCAGTCTCATCTCAGCAAACATTGCTTCCTTTTTGCAATTTGACCGCTCCATCTCTGCAATCAGGCCAACAACGGTTTTTAAACACAGTTCCTTTTAACACAGGAAAATTTAAAGGTACTGTCTCCAAGACCTGAAAACTACACACTTCCACATGCAGACTTCACTCTTTGCGATTCCGCTAGAACCATCCATTCACTGGACCTTCCTAAGTGTCTAGGTGGGGCAGCGGGTGACGGCGAGTGGTGTCCTACATGCTCTTGATGTCTTCCCCGATCCTCTCCAATGATTGGATGCCTGATTGGCTGAAACCGGAGCTGTTATTGGATGCCTATTAGGTAACGGGTAACAGATCCAAGCACCTAATTGGCGGAGAGGTGGTTCAGTGTTAGAAAAGCAAATGAATAATCACTTTCCCAACACAACTGGGTGAACAAAGAGTGCCAAGCATGGCGCTCGCCGTTTACCCTTTTTGATGATTGGAGCCTATGGCTCTAATCGGGTCATTCAAAAACACCCCCTCCCTGCCATGGATAAATGCATGCAATGCATGAATCTACAGTAGCCATCTATTGGTGATGGAGGGGGTGGCGGCGCCCAGATGGATGCACCGCCACAATTTTTAGTCTCTGTTTAAATGGACTAAAACTATATAAAATTTAGTCACACCTAAACACTTTCAATTTGTATGCAGACAGGCCCTTGCACTACATAGTTGAATATAAATCTAAAGGAAATCGAACAAGAGTTGTATAGTGTGTATCCAGCTTTACAGGGAGATCAAACTGACCCTTTGTATACAGATGCATCTCATAAAATTAGAATGTAATCAAAAAGTTAATTTCAGTAAACACAAAAAGTGATTTTATATATCGTTGGGTCCATAAATATTTGGACGCGGGCACAATTTTAGATTTTTTTCCCCCAGGTATTTACCAAAACATATTCAAGCTATACAAGAGATATGGGCTAAAAGTGCACACATTTAATTTGAGGGTATGTACATTCAAATCAGAGAAAGAATATCAGAATTGCAGCTTTTAATAGCCATCTCCCTTTTTCAAGGGACCAAAAGTAATTGGACAATTGAATCAAAAGCCGTTTCATGGCCAGGTGTGGGTTACTTCGGAATTTCTTCATTAAGCAGATAATAAGTCTAGCGTTGATTCCAAGTGTGGTATTTGCATTTGGAATTTATTGCTGTGAACCTACATCATGTGTTCAAAGGAGCTGTCCATGCAAGTGAAACAGCCCATTGTAAGGCTTCTAAAACAAAACAAATCCATCAGAGAGATAGCAACATTAGGAGTGGCCAAATCAACAGTTTGGTACATTCTGAGGAAAGAATGCACTGGTGAGCTCGGCAACATAAAAATAACTGGGACGTCCAGTGGTGGATGATCACAGGATCCTCTCTATGGTTAAGAAAAAAAAACATTTACAACGTCCAGACAAGTGAATGACACTCTCCAGGAGGTGGGCTTATTGTCAAAGTCTACAATCGAGAGAGGACTTCACAAGAGCAAATACAGAGGGGGTTCACCACAAGGTGCAAACCATAAGCCTGAAGAATAGAAAAAGCCAGATTAGAAGTAAAAAAAAAACAAAACAGAAAGACGTGAAGTCAAACCCAGATATAACCGGGGTAGAAGTTAACAAGTCATAATATAAAATGTCTGCTTACGCCGATGATCTTTTGTTCTCCCTCAAGAACCCTGCCATTTCCCTCCCCAACCTAATGCAGGAATTTGACACATACAGACAACTTTCCAAGTTAAATATTAATTTTAACAAAATTGGTAGCGATGGGTCTGGGAATCCCTCAACCACAACTCACACACCTCCGAGCCAGCTTCCACTTAAAATGGACTGACACGGCCCTGAAATACATACCCCCGACATTCTCCCAACTATTCAAACTTAATTTCCCACCTCCTCTTAAAACTGGTCCAAAAACGACTTGATCAATGGGACAGTGGCCTACACTCTTGGATGGGCCGCTGTTACGTCTCAAAAAGTGACGATATTGCCTAAATTACTTTACCTTTTACAGGCCCTCCCAATTCTCATACCATCGGATTATTTCAAACAAGCCTTCATAAAGTTTCTCTGGACAGGGGGAAAAAAAAAACTACACTCACTCCCCAAGCCATATGGAGGCCACTGCCAGAAGTCCCCACCTATTATCACACGACCCACTTCGGTCGGCATCTTGACTGGTACCGGCGTAAAGACACCAAACTATGGCTAAAGCTGGAACAGACACAGTGCGAGACTCCCCTGCATAGAGCCCCATGGTGCTACACAGCTCTTCCATCAGACCTCAAACGCCAACTGCTAATAGGAAATACCATCAAAATATATGCACAACTGATTACTACCTCCTCCCTCTTTACCCGCGACTCATCCCCGAGACCCATTTTAGGGAACCCCCAATTCGAACCGGGCATACGAGACAAAAGATTTTGTGATCTGGACGAGGCTGGCCTGCACCAAGCCTCTCACTTCAGCCCTTCGGGGCGCTGGAAAACAATTATGGAACTCTGACCCCATGGCCAGTTCCGTCTGGACTTTATGAAAGCACTCCAGCTCTGCCATTTTCTTCGCAGTTTGCCTGCCCCAGCACCTCTAACCAGTCCCTCACGGCTATGGAAGAACTCTGTACAGAGACAGGGGTACTATTGCACTCACTGTCACCGACGTACATGTTGATCACACCACCTGGGGACGATCAACTTCAAAGCCTCACCAAGTGGAAAAGAGACCTGAACTGCCACTTTCCCACAAACAAAAAACACCACATTCTTAAATTCACTCACAAATCCTCCCTGTGCACTAAAATTCAAGAAACTACAAGCTCCTCACACACTGGTACAGAACGCCTGCTATACTAAACACATTTTTCCCCTCAACGCCAGACCTTTGCTGGCGCAGCCAAAAGGGAAAAAGGGCACACACTCCTTCAAATATTCTGGTCCTGTCCATATATCCAGAGCTTCTGGGGAGAGGTTCGTCAGATAGTTCAAAAATGTCCCAGATGACCCAGCATACTTCCTCCTACACGCAAACCACACCCCAGCACGAGTTTACAAAAATTCAGTCATACGGCACGTACTAGATGCAGCCAAGGCTTGCATTCCATGCCATTGGAAATCCCCACACCCATCAACCATTGCCTTCTGGCTCAAAAAAGTAGATGACATTAAAAAAAATGGAAGCCTTTATCCCCACAAGCCAGGACAGACAAGAAAAAAATACTCCAAAACATGTCAATTATGGAAATTTCTTTAAATACTCAGGACAGGCCCTCCGAGGGGAGGACCCGATGCTTGACAACATCCAACCACGGAGGAACCTCAGAGTATATAACATACTACTAGAGTACACCATTTGATTGGCGGAGGCTTGATTCCATGTTCGTGAACACCCACTAGGGCAGGGGTCTCAAACTGGTGGCCCTCCAGCTGTTGCAAAACTACAAATCCCATGAGGCATTGCAAGGCTGACAGGCACAAGCATGACTCCTATAGGCAGAGGCATGATGGGACTTGTAGTTTCGCCACAGCTGGAGGGCCGCCAGTTTGAGACCCCTGCACTAGGGTATTATGACTCGTCATATATAAAAAGCGATAACCATTTAGACAGGTGGCCAGATAACAGTTGGCTTTGGGACTGTTCACTTGTCTCTTTCATTGATTTCACTGATGTTTTGTAACCTACACACCTGTTGCGTAAAGCGGGACATGCATGTATGCGTCCTTGACGTCCAAGGACGCCAGAAAGTTCCTCGGATGGAGCGCAGCTACCGAACAAATGGTTTCCGAGCGGAACTACCCGTCATTCACAAAGGCCCTTTAGGCCCGTGAAGCCCGAAATCGGACGGACCATGCCCATCCTTGGGACCGAGAACAGATCTGGATAGAATTCCTCAAACCTCTATTCCTGCAGGAAAGAAAATCACCCCACAGCTTAGCAAGTCCCACACTGCCCCAAGGCAGACCGACGAGCCGGGAGAGAGAGACACGAGGGAAGAAATCTGTTCGGTAGGAACCCTATCTAGTACTCTGAAGATACCACCTCACAGACCCACAGGTTGGGGCGCAGGGAGGTTCACCGAGCTGTTAACAGCAAAGGTGACCCCCCCATCTCAGAGACGGGCAGGGGAAGCTACATACATTGGTGGGTTCGGGTGGCGGCGCGATCGGCTTATGCACCCAGCTGAGCTTTTGTCAGCCCGGGAGGTTCGCCTGCGGACCCTGACTGACGAAAAATACCGCTTTGGTGTGGAAAAGAAGAACCCGGTCAGCGGCAGGGCCCCTTCCCCTGGAGGCCTGAGAGCGCTCTATCCTCCATTGACATCCTTAATGATGTCGTCCAGCGAGGACCCAAAAGGTCTCCCACCCATAAAGGGTAAATCTGTCAGGGCGTATGTTATAGGCCTGGCTAGCAGACCAGCATTCCAACCAGAGAAGGCGCCATCTCTGAAACCAAAGCCCTGGATATCAAGGGCGCAGCATCCATCAGACATATACAAGGCCCTGGACCCACTGGTCCCAATAACTTCGGGAGAGAGTCAGCGCTCCCCCACTGTATGGTGCAAAATGCTAACTCTGAGCGACTGGGATTCCGAGTAGTGGCCATAATAGGCCGCAAGGCAGACCCCAGCATGATAGACATGGAACGGGTCAGCACTTCGGATCTTCTTAGTCAAATCCATACAAGCGGGGGTGTCCCACAATAGGGAGGGTGGTCACCTATACATGACCGCCAGAGGGTCCACCACTGGAGAAGAAGCCCACTCTCTTAAAAAGGCTCTCCTCAAGAAGCACTGAGCTGCCAGGCGGTGAGGGACTACAAAAGCCCTCAGTGGCTTTTCTCATTCCGCATCTTAGAAATTAGCAAAGAAGGGCACAGAAGGAAAAAGAGCCTACACAGAGCGGTCTGAGGGTTTGTGTGATCCCAAAAAAGACTGTGCCCTCAGTGGAAAGCCAGCTGCACTATTCAGCTACAGAAAGTCCCATACAGCAGTGAGAAGCACACCCCTAAGTGTCTTATGCACCGACCCAGGTATATGGTCCATGGCTCCATGACAGAGCATTTCCCAGGGGATAACGGAGAGGCACTCCTTTAACCCCCAACCTGGCACCAAAGTGTCCAGGACAAACAGTAAAAAATATCTGTGGGGATCCCAGGTATTAGACACCCACTGCAATCACAATCATGTAGGGGGAAGGACCAGTATACTGACACCCAATAGAGCAACACATAGTGTGTATGAATAACATGCAAAAAACGGAAGCTCCCATGCCCTGTTCAGGGCCACTCACCCTTTGCTGCGCTGGTCATGGGACTTACCGAGGAGGAGACTGCCCAGCGCCGTCATCCTCCCACAGCACACGGCGTGTGGGGAGGAAAAAAACCTGTGAGGTAACTTGCGGCATCCAGAGCGCGGCTACGGCAAAATGGCCGCCAATGGAAGTTTTCAATGCAATTGAAAACCACCCCAAAAATGGCGCCAGAGCCGGCAAAACACTGCATTTAAACAGCAAAAGCCCCTAAGGCTTTCAAAAGGGTAAAAAACATAGAAAACCCCCACAAAAAACTCAAGCCAGACAGTCCCCTCAGGAAAGCCCCCTGCCCCCAACAGCGACAAACGTCTGCAATGCAGCAGAGGGAAAGGAGCAGGGAAGGAAGGAGACCCCCAAACCCAGCCGTACCAAACCACCTAAGCGGGAGGGACTGTACTCAGCCATCCGAACGAGGACTCACTGACGCATTCCTGACAGACCTACAACCGCAATGGAGGTAGCTGTCGGCCCGGTCCACTGTGAGTGAGACAACACCACATCCCAGTCATATGTGGACCTCGGAGCAAAGCTCACCAGCCACCCCAGGAGTCAGCGTGGCAGACCAAGCCTCTTTGCATAGGTGTGCCCATGCTTGCTGGTCAGACTGAGTAGACTACAAGGATCTATATTATCCAGCCTGTCTCTCAGCCGACAGTTGAAAAAAGATTCAAGAAAAATTTTAATAAAAAGAAAATAAAAGAAAATTTCTCCTCAGGGTGCTGGGCCCAAAGGGAGCCATATGTCCTTCTCCTTTGCTAGGGAAAACGAAACTGAGGCTGCAGCGAGGAGGGTTATGTCTGGAGGGACCGCCCCCCTGGGTGGGGCTGTTCAACTCTGTTAATGTAAAATGTATTTAATGATCTAACATGTTTCTGCCTAGTCCTCTCCTGTAAACAGGGAACATAACCCACTTGTCAAGACTTAAGGAGCCGTGTCTGTCCATGGAAAATAAGAGAAAGTACACCAGCAAGATTGCATAGGAGGCAACATAATTTCATACATTAACATACAGCTATGATACAATTTTGTATTAAAATGTTAACACCCCCCCCCCCCCCCCCAAAAAAAAAATCCTGTTCTTTTAAAGTCTGAACTGCAGCACAGTGCATGGTCGAGTGACCGCACATCAAAGGCAGATCTCGACTCCTCCCTCGTACATACAAAAGAAAGAGAAACAGGTGGTCATGTGACGACGCTGATGGGGGGAGAAGAAAAAGATATGATTTTTGTACTCACCGTAAAATCCATTTCTCCGAGTTCATGGACGGACACAGCAGCATTGACCTTAGGGTTATATCTTCCTTCCTTTAGGAGAGACTAGGCAGAAAAACAGCCTTTCAAGTGTTAAAAACACTTCTCAGTACAGCACCTCCCAGGGTACATCCCACTCTCTGGCTCAAGCAGCTCCAGTTCGTAACAAGCAGTACAAACAAAAAATGAGGGGTGGGTGCTGTGTCCGTCCATGAACTTAGAGAAATGGATTTTATGGCGAGTACAAAAATCCTATTTTCTCTTCCGTTCATGGATGGACACAGCAGCATTGACCTTAGGGAAGTCCCCAAGCAATGTCCAAAAAATTTGAGGGGTGGGAAAACAGCTTCACCCCAAACAAAACCGGAGTTACTCAACGGAGGAACTCCAACCTTAAACTGCCACCTGTAAAACCTTGCGTCGGAGGAATCCGAAGATGCACTCACATCCACCCTGTAAAATTGAGAAGGTGTGGATCGACGACCAGGTCGCTGTCTTACACACACCTGTAAAAACAGACGCTTGATAGCGGAAAGCCCAAGAGGCACCAATTGCCCTGGTCGAATGCGCTGTAACCTGAAAGGGAGGCGCCCGCCCCTTTTAGGGCATAGGCCTGAAGCGATCACTTATGACACAGAAAATGACATTTTGAAAAAACGACAAAAAATTCAAGCATGTTCAAAAAAACAACCAAAAAAAATTCGAAGACATAAAACGATGTTTTGCCCACACACGATCATTTTAAATGACGTTTTTTTTTCATCACAAAAAGTGATCGTGTGTACGCGGCATTACACTCGGGTGTGGAATTGGGCATATGGAACTGCCTCGAAAGAGGCCATCAGACCCAGAACCCTCACGTCAACCGCTGCACTGCAGATTGCAGTGTCTGTAGTTTCTCCTGTGGGAGGAAAACTCTCGCCTCCGAGGAATCCAGGATCAACCCCAGGATTTCCAGGCGCTGAGACGGTAACCTACGATAGCGATCCCACGCTGCCTTAGCAGGGCCAGAATCGGAGCGAGCACACCTCGGTAAAGACCCATGGTGCCAAGGCCAGGCCGAACGGGAGGGCCACAAATTGAAAGTGGTCCTCTCCGACCGCAAAGTGCAGAAATCTCTGGTGTTTTGCGCATATGGGGACATGCAGGTACGCGTCCTGGATGTCCATGGATGCCAGAAAATCCCCCTGGTGGAGTACCGCCACTCCATTCTGAATTTTTGACAAAACAATTGAGGGCCTTGGAGGTCCAGGATTAGACGGGCCCCTTCCTTCTTGGGGACTACAAACAGATTGGAGATAAACCCCTGAAACCGTTCCCCTGAGGGAACCGGCACAATCACTCCCCTGACCAGCAGATCCTGAACAGCCCCAGACAGGGCCTCCCGGTGTTCGAGGAAGCTGGAGATTGGAAGGAAAAAATCTGTTTGGTGGACAAGAGAGAAACTATCTTGTACCCCGAGGAAACTACTTCGGAAACCCAACAGTCGGGAAAGAAGAGACCTCCACTGAGCTGCGAATTTGTGAAGCCGGCCCCTCACCCGAGACACGGGTGGGGGCAGACCTTCATGCAGAAGCAGGCTTGTCAGCAGGCTTGTGGTACCAGGTGCGCTTCTGCCCTCCAGCGTGCGCCTTAGCACCTTGAAAACTTTTCCCTGCCACACTTGAAAAGAAAAAACCGCTTGGAGGCAGTTAAGGAGGGCCCTTGCCTACAGCGAGGCTCCTTACCCTTCCCGGATTGCGGGAGCAATGTGCTCTTACCGCCAGTGGCATCCTTTATGATGTCATCCAGGGATGCCTCAAAAAGCCGTTCACCCTTTTTTTGAAGACTGGTCCACACTTCAGCCACACAAGGCAGCGTAGTACCACCGCGTAGGCAGAGGACCTGCAAAGCAAGGGGAGTGCATCTATGGCCGACTCAAAGACAAACTTTAGGCCTTGTACCAACTGGCCTCCAGCTCCTGCATTAGGGCCTTGGCCCGCTCAGTAAGTGTCTGCGACACCAGAGCCCCGGCCAAAACCGGGCTCACTGCCGACCCCACCACTGTGAACAGAGAGCGGGCCACAGCCTCAGCTCTCCCATCTGCGGGGTCCTTAAAAGCGGGAGCCCCTTCCACAGGCAACATGGTAGCCTTGTTCTGCCTGGACACAGGAGGGTCCACTGACGGAGAAACCCATTTTTTTCCAAAAAGTTCTCCTCAAAGGGATAACGGACCGCAAAGTATTTTGGGACCGTAAAGCCTTTCTGCGGCTTATCCCATTCCTTGTACAACAGTTTGTCCAAATATGGAACACAAGGAAACACTTTCGCGGTGCGGGGTGGCTTGCAGAACCCAAAAGGTACCGGCACATTCGATGCCTCCGCCAAATCCTCAAGTTTCTGAGTATCCCGC
Source organism: Rana kukunoris (assembly GCA_029574335.1). NCBI lineage: Eukaryota > Metazoa > Chordata > Amphibia > Anura > Ranidae > Rana > Rana kukunoris. Next base: position 268,797 of record JAJQKJ010000015.1, read on the forward strand.
ACCGCAGCGATAAGACCCCCCTTCTGGTCACTTGCCGCTTCAATCCTGGTGACAAACGCCTCAAGGACTGCCGTCACAGCATCCATGGAGGCCGCAGAAACAGGGGCACTAAGGGTTAACTCAGACATGGTTGGGGGTAGAAGCCCCCAGTTCAGACTCCATGCTGACCCACCAAATCTGTCACCCAGCACTGCAAGGCAGGGACCCACAGGCCACCCTCCTGGCTGCAAACAGAGCAGGGGACACCCAGGCCACCAGAGACTCACCACCTGACCAGGCTGTAGTGCTGCTGAGAGTGCTGTCCACTAGGAAGTATTTCGCAGGCTTTTGCGACGTTTTTTTCAGGCACTAGAGGCCGAAAGCTTTCCCAAGATGGCCGCCGGAATGCAAAAAAACAGCATACGGGCCACAAGAAAATGGCTACCGATACATACAACCACGACCCCGGCAAAATGGCAGCCATACACGAGTTAAAAACCCCAGAAACACACAGAACAGCTCGAGCACATAAAAAATAGCATCTCACAGCAGCACAGCGCCCCCGGCAGTAACAGAGCCCCCCCCAAGTGGACCCCCCACCCAGAACGGGGAAGGAGGGAGAGAGGAAAGCAGGGCGGACCCTCAGTTGACCTCCCCAGGAACGCACTAGCAGAACTACCCTGCCAGGGCAAGGGGATACTACTTACCCGTCCTGTGACCACCGGCTGGAGGCATTCCAGACAGAACCAACGCCCGCAGGTAGATATGCCATGGCTTTTGGACCCGCACACTGTGACACAGCCATAGAGACCGGTCATATGTGTGCCCTGGAACATGCAGTTCACCGGCCACGCCTGGAGCAACGGGGCATGTCGTGGACGGCCCAGAGCGTAGATAAGGGCCCGGACATGCTTGCTGGCCAAACATGGGTGGACTACAAGGATCGAGGATCCAGCCTGTCACCCAGTCAGCGAAAAAAAAAAAAAAACGCAAAGAAAAAACTCCAGAGCACATTGACTCCAGAAAGGCCATGTCTACTCCTCACAATGCCGTTTTTCTGCCTAGTCTCTCCTAAAGGAAGGAAGATATAACCCTAAGGTCAATGCTGCTGTGTCAGTCCATGAACGGAAGAGAAAAGGTATTTATACACACACACACACACACACACACACACACACACACACACACGGTTATAGTAGCAGAGGGGCTCGTAGTGCTGGTGTGCACCGTCTTACCAACCCCTTTAATGGGTCTCCCCAATAAGCGGCTATCTTTGGTTTAAAAGTTACCCTCCAATTACATACTGAATAAGCTTTATCCACATATCTTCCATATGCTGTGATTAATCCTACTCTAAAACATTGTGATAACTAATGTAGTTAATGAGTTGTGCATTTAATTTCTGCAAAATTTATTGTGCTGTGTTGAAGTACGCATAAAAAAAAAATTGTTATATCATAAAATATCAGGAGTAGAGAGAGAAAGAACTGTGTTGTTAACGAAACCCAGGGACAATCAGTCAGTTGGCTGGCACTTGCATTGTGGTCCTGCAAGCTGTAAAATAAGGCCAAGAGTGCCATTGTCACGTGTTTGGTCGCTTTGCTTTCCCATACAAGTCAACGTAAACCTCAAACCAACTACAGGCAAATACACAAGCACCTCAATGACTACTACATGCCAAATCCATGTACAGGCTTGTAATTTGCACCCAACATAAAAATATAGTACATTCTGAAAAAAATAAAATAAAATAACAAAAACACTGGAGCATCAGGAGAGGAAAGTGGTTATGAAAACAAACACAGAGACCAGATTGCCACCAATTTCTACAGGATTAGCTGCTATTGCCAATTGTTAAAAGAGATTTGAGGGAAACCTCCAGTTTTGTATCAAACATTCTCAATAAGCCATACCATATTCCATTTCTAGGACAGGTTTATGTTAGAATCTAACAGTACTGTACAGGAGGACATGGCAAAAACAATTTCAGTGGCACTGTATATTTGTTAAATTCTGCAAAAATAATTGGTGAACATGGCAGCTTGGGAATAGACATTGTATAAGGGATCCTTTTCACACGTATAAAAAAAAATATCTATATATCATGCACTCCCTACAGAAACAACTCAATAACTCAGACTGACAATTTCTTCTGGTCTTTGCAGAATAAGCAGAGCACATTACGCAGTTCTGATCTTCTTACATTTCTGTGAAAGGGTACCCCAAGAGGATTTGTTTACATCAAATTGCTCAGATGCAACAAACCAGTTTTTTTACCCTTCTAAAACAAAAAGGTATTTATATATATATATATATATATATTACAGTTGTGCTCATAAGTTAACATACCCTTACAGAATTTATGATTTCTTGGTCATTTTTCAGAGAATATGAATTGTAACAAACTTTTTTCACCCATGGTTAGTGTTTGGCTGAAGCCATTTATTATCAATCAACTGTTTTAACTCTTTAAATCATACTGACTGATCAAAGGTTTGCATACCCCAGTTCTTAATACCACGTATTGCCCCTTTTAACATCAATAACAGCTTGAAGTCTTTTATGGATGAGGCTCTTTATCTTCTCAGATGGTAAAGCTGCCCATCCCTCTTGGCAAAAAGCCTCCAGTTCCTGTAAATTATTGGTCTTTTGCATGAACTGCCCGTTTGAGATCTCCCCAGAGTGGCTCAATGATTGAGGTGAGGAGACTGAGATGGCCACTCCAGAACCTTCACTTTATTCTGCTGTAGCTAATTACAGGTCAACTTGGCCCTGTGTTTTGGATCATTGTCATGTTGGAATGTCCAAGTACTTCCTATGCGCAGCTTCCTGGCTGACGAATGCAAATGTTCCTCCAGTATCTTTTGATAACATACTTCATAGATTTTGCCAAATTTTCTGTGCCTTTGTAGCTCCCACATTCTCAAAACATCAACGATCCACCTCAGTGCTTCACAGTAGGAATGGTGTACCTTTCATCACAGGCCTTGTTATCTCCTTTCCAAAAGTAGTGTTTATGGTTGTGGCCAAAAAGCTAAAATTTTGGTTTCATCACTCCAAATGACTTTGTGCTAGAAGGTTTGCAGCTTGTCCCTGAGCTATTTGGTGTATTGTAAGCAGGATACTTTGTGGCATTTGTGTAGTAAGGGGCTTTCTTCTGGCGACTCGACCATGCAACCCATCTTTCTCCAAGTCCCTCTTTAGTGTGCATCTTAAAAACAGCCACACTACATGTTTTAAGAGAGTCCTGCATTTCACCTGAAGTTATTTGTGGGTTTTTCTTTGCATCCCGAACAATTTTCCTGAAATTGTTTGTCTACCTGACCATGGCTTGGTTTCAACAGAACCCCTAATTTTCCACTTCTTGATTAGAGTTTGAACACTGCTGATTGGCATTCTCAATTCTTTGGATATCTTTTTATATCCCTTTCCTGTTTTATACAGTTCAAATACCTTTTCCCAGCAGATCTTTTGCTTTCCCCATGACAGAAATGTCAGCGCAGCAATGGATGAAAGAGGCAAGGATCTGTTAAGAGTCCCAGAAACTCATTGACCTTTTATACACACTAAAGACAAGCAAACAGATCAACAGATGAGGATGGTTACCTTTAATAGTCAAACAGCTTTGTGTGAACTTGTGTGCATGTTATCAGGCCAAAATCACCAGGGTATGTAAACTTTTGATCTTATGAGCACAACTGATATGCAATGTGTGTATGTGTATGTGTATATATATATATATATATATATATATATATATATATACACACACACACACACACACACACACACATATATATATATATATATATATATATATACACACACAATGATGCATAAGGACGGTGACTCTACAGGGGAATTTCAGTCACTCCCTGAACACTACAGGTAAATGTCAAAATGGCGACAGACAGGATGCATTTTTGCACCATAGTACCTGCATGTGCAACCCTTAAAGGAAACATGTCCTGCCACTGCTTAATCTCCCTTTTGAAAAATGCTGACTTTACAACTGATCCAATGGTTTTCATACACAGAGGCACTGATCTGGACCAAATTTGAAATTAAAATACCTCTGATTACACACATATTGTCCTTTGTTTAAAACACTACGAATCACAGACCTAGATCTGACAGCCAGTCAACTAGCATGAGAAGGTGGTCAGCAAAGGTAGATTCTAAATTTCCCTCAGCACAGCCTTAAGAATACATAATGCATGGAAAGCAGCCCTGACATATCTGCCAAGGAAATCAGGATGACCATTTTTAAAGAACAAGTCCACTGTGAAGGTCCTCATTGAGCTTCGAGACCTTGTGCAAAAAGGAATTCCATCTACGTTTTTGATAAGGTGAGGAAAAATTTCACCCTGTATCAGGTTGGTTTCCCTGATATTCCTTTACATTGCTAGTCTCCACGACACCCAGTATAGTGATGCAACTTGCTCTACACCAGTGTTTCTCAACTCCAGTCCTCAAGGCCCCCCCCCCCCCCCCCCAACAGGTCAGGTTTTCAGGCTTTCCATTACTTTGCACAGGTGATTTGATCAGTTTCACTGCCTTAGTAATTCCCCACAGCCTTTTCATCTGAGGGAAATCCTGAAAACATGACCTGTTGGGGGGGCTTGAGGACTGGAGTTGAGAAACACTGCTCTACACAAAGCAATCTTACGTTTAAGACAAATTGAAATCTGGTTCCATCTTTTCTTGCACGGAGATTTGATAAATTTGTGACCAGCTAGAGGCTGAAAATGTATTCAGGAAACAAGTGTACGCCGCCCAATTGGGTGCAGGGTTTTTACTTGTAATGGAAAAGACTTCTGTAAAATAGAGAAAAGTAGGCCGTTTCTCACAGGATCTGATCAGGTTCAGATTAATTAACTTTGATATTTGAAACAGCATTTCTTTTGTTCAGTTATCAGGAATTAAACCACAGCATTTTAATACATTGAACAAAGAAAAATTTGTACAAAAAGGTACCACATGTGTTTCATGCTAAAAGAACATGTCAAAAGTCATATCATAAGGGTGGTAACAGCCATTCCAGAAATGACAAAAAACCATATCCACTGGATTAACAGCACAACTCCAGCAATCAGTTTTTAAAACTTTTTTTAATTTTTTGATTTTTTTTTAGTTTTTATTTTATATTATCTATACAAAGTAAAAGTTTTTCCTTAACTTAAAAGTTACTGTTGCTTTGAGGCAACAGCCACATCAAACCTGATTCATAAATAATAATCCATCAGTTTGATAAGAATCTGTACTGATTGGTTTCAAGTTTAGACATAAAAAGGGATTTTAGAGTCTTGATTTTTTGTTTTTAAAGGTGAAGATAGCAGCAAGAATCACTCGTGTTATTTCCTTTGCTAGCTGATGAGTTCATAACTTAGAAGGGCCATTAAAAATAAATAACTTCCAGTTATCAGCAAGCAACGATTGGGATTTTGGAGGACCGATGCAGTGTAGCCTGCAAATTCTACATGCCTGTACGCAGTTCAAATCTTTCCCACTGCAAGATGATCAATTAGCA